>JAQZBX010025902.1:0-29242 GCA_029593785.1 Cabassous unicinctus | reverse complement strand
GGGGGTGGGGAGAGGGTGGGATGTCATTGTGTATTGACAAACAGTGCTTAGTTTTGCAAATACACAAGGTTTTCATGAACACGTCTCAGTTTGTGACAGGCAATCTGCATTGGTTCATTTAAAAAAACTCCTTGGTTTCTTTGCTCATTCATTCATTCATTCATTCATTCATTCTCTTTTCTCCTAATGCTTATGCCAGTTCTTCACCCCTCTTCTTCTTAGGCAACCATTCTTATGCCTTTTATGTGTTGCTCTTTGTCTGAGTTATTGCAGAATGGATAGTGTTGTTTTGCATGCATAATATTCATGTACTTGTATTGTGAAGATCTGTATCTGTATCTGTATCTGTATCTATACTCTAATGTCCTTTTTTTCCCCCACTTTTCCATCTAACAGTCTTTAAAAAACTATTCTTGTTTCTCTGTGTACATCCAACTCTTGCACAGTACTTTGAGGAGGTGCCAATTCGTTTCACCAACCTTTTATTCCATCTCCAAATTTCCTCCCATTCCCTACCACCAAATTTGTTGCAATGAATTTCTTCCTTTGAGTCCCCTTATGCCCATCCTTGAGAAATTCTTTGTGACTGGTACCCAAGTATAGAATGGCTGTGCTTCCCAGTTTGCACACCTTTAATTTTTCTAAGCCATGCCAGCTTGCTCCGCAGAATGGAGGCATAGGCCCTATTCCCAGCTGTTGTGCAGGAGCATTCCCAGACCTCCATGTCCTTCCACATTTTCACTTTGTTTTCTATGTTTTAATAGCCTAATGGATGAAAAAGAATAACTATTTCATAAGCAACACTTATGTGTATTTCTTTGATTACAAATGTGTTTGAACATCTTTTAATATGCTGCTCAACATCGTAAGTTTTTCTTCTGAAGATTCCTGCCCCATAATCTAAGCTAATTTTTTTCAGCCTGTTCTCTTTTTTTTTTTTTTTTTTTTTTTTTTTTTTTTTTTTTTCTGGTAATATTGTTGAATTTCCTGAGTGTTCTAAGTCACTGCTATTCAAAATATGGTCTGTGGAATTTTGCACATCCACATCCTGTTACCAACCCACAATGAGATATGTAGAGGAATTTGGAGTAGATATTTTCAGGCTTTTGTAGTAATATGATATTACTGCAATATCCAAGCATGTGATTTTGTATTTTGAAAGTATCAGTCTGTAAGAGAATTGACATTTAAAAAACACAAACAATCCGAAAAACAGTAAGGGTTTTCAATGGGAAGAAAATACCTGCTCCCTTCCTTCTCTCCCTGGAGTATATCAAAGTTTCTCAGTAGGAGTTCATGTCTAGGTTTGGAGCTAACTCCCAAAAAGATTCAGATATGCCTCATTGGGTGGAATACCTAGATCTCAGGTGAAAAGTCCTTCTGCCAGTACTTCACTGTTTTGATTAACTTTGTAGATAGTTTTGAAATCAGAAAGTATGAGTCCTCCAACTGTGTTCTTCTTTTTCAAGATTGTCTTGGCTATTATGTGTCACTTGAATTTCCATATGAATTTTAGGATCAGCTTGTCATTTTTTTCAAAGAAGTCTGCTTGGATTTTGATAGGGATTTCATTGTATCCATATCTATATAGGTATATATGTATTGATCTCTGTATTTATAGATCAATTTGAGTATTGCCATTTTAACAATATTATGTCTTCTGATCCAGGAACATGGAATGTCTTTCCACTAATTTAGATCTTTTTATATTTCTTTCAGGGATGTTTTATAGTTTCCAGAGTAAAACATTTGCACATTTTTGGTTAAATTTGTTTTTAAGAATTTCATTCTTTTTGATGTTACTCTAAATGGTATTATTTCTTAATTTCATTTTCAGTTTGCTCAATGCAAATACGAGTGATATTTAAATAGTTATCTTCTACCCTCAAACATTGCTTAACTTGTTTATTAGTTCTAATAGTTTTTGGTGGATTCCATAGATTTCTCTATCAACAAGATCATATCATTTGCAAATAGACATAGTTTTACTTCTTTTCCAGTCTGGATGCCTTTACTTCATCTTCTTGCCAAATTATGCTACGTAGAAACTCCAATACAATGTTGAATAGAAGTGGAGTGGCGAGAGTGGGCATTCTTTTGTTCTTCCTGATCTTATGAGGAGAAGATTCATCTTTCACCATTATGTATCATATTAGCTGGAGGTTTTTCATAGATGCCCTTTATCAGATTGAGGAAGTTCCCTTCTATTTCTAGTTTGCTGAGAGTTTTTTTTTTTTTTTTCTTCACATTATTCTATTGTTGTGGTACAGTACATGAGTTGATTTTGGGGTTTAAACCAACTTTGCATTCCTGGGAAAAATCTCACTTGGTCATGAAGTATGAAACTTTTAATATGCCATTGGATTTGGCTTACTAATATTTTGTTGAGGATTTTTGCACCTATATTCATAAAGGATATTGGTCTGCAGTTTTATTTTTTTGTGATATCTTTGGTTTTAGTGTCAGGAGAATACTGGCCTTATAAAGTGAGTTGTGAAGTATTTCCTCCTCTTCTGTTTGTTTGAAAGAGTTTGAAGAAGTGTTGTTAATTCTCCTTTAAGTTGATAGAGTCTATCTTCTAGACCTTTCTGGAAAATTTTTTTTTTTTTTTTAATATTTTAATTTTTTTACATGTTAGAGGTCCACTTGCATTTTCTATTTCTTCTTGAGCCAGTTTTGGTAGTTTGTTGCTCTCCAAAAATTTGTCTGTTTCATATAAGCTATCTGATTTGTTGGCATACACTTGTTCATAGTATTCCTTTATCATTCTTTAATTTCCTAAACATAAATTAATTTCTCTAAGGTCAGTAATAACATCCCACTTTACATTTATGATTTTAGTAGTTTGAATTTTTCCTCTCTTTTTTTCCTTGTCAGTCTAGCTAAAGCTTTGCCAATATTGCTGATCTTTTCAAAGAACCAACTTTTGGTTTCATTAGTTTTCTCTATTGTTTTACTAGTCTATATTTAATTTGTTTTGATCTTTATTATTTCCTTCCTTATGTTTGTTTTGGGATTTGTTTGTTTTTCTTTTTCCAGTGTATTAAGGTGGAAATTAAGATTATTTGTGTTCTTCCTTTTTAATGTAGACAATTATAGCCATAAATTTCCTTCTAAGCACTGCTTTACATAAATCCAATATGTTTTCTTATGATGTATCATCATTTTCATTCATCTCAAAGCAGTTTTAAATTTCCCTTGTGATTACCCCTTTAAACCACAGCTTTTTAGGAGTATTTCATTTATTTTATACATATTTATGAACTTCTCAAACTCCTTTCTGTTATTAGTTTCCACTTTCATTCCATTGTGATCAGGGAACATACTTTGTACAATTCCAGTCCATTTAAACTTGTGGCTTGTTTTGTGGTCTGGCATATTGTCCATCACAGACAACCTTCCATGGGCACTTGAGAAGAATGTGTATTGTACTCTTGTTGGGTGCAGTGTTCTATAGACTCTGATAGGTGTGGTTTCTGTATACTGCTGTTCAAGGCTTTGAATTCATTTTTGATCTTCTGCTTAGTTGTTCCATGCATTACTAAAAGGGGTATTGAAGTCTCCATCTATTGTTGTTGAATTCTCTATTCTCACCTCAATTACGTCAGCCATCCCCTCTGCCCCTCTGGGGCTTTGTTAGGTGCATACATGCTTATAATCATAAGTTCTTAATGGATTGGCACTTTTATCATTATTAAATTTCTCTCTTAATCTTTGGTAACATTATTTGTTTTAAAGCCTATGTTGTCTGATGTTCATACAGCCAATACAATATCAGATATTTAAAGGTGTTTTGAACTTGGTCGTTTATTAGAAAAGGGCTGAGGGGCAGTTGATGGGGTTACTCCCAGCTGTCCAGCCTTGGTAGTCCTGTGTGGTGGGATTTCTCAGATTGTGAACGTTCTGAAGCTGGCTGAGATTGTTTTGGTTGCTGCTTTGAGCTCACCCTTGATGAGCCACGTGGCCTGAGGGTTTATGAATGACTCTCATAGTATCTCTCAAGCTACCAGTGAGGGTGTGGGGGCTGCCTCCCAGTTCTGCCTGGAGGCTGCACACCTGAGGTGTCTCCCTCACCTTCACTTCCCTGAGTCATGGGAGCCATTGAGGATAAGAAAAGGCTTGTCCCAATTTTACAGAAATGGAAGCTGAATAGTGGAGTCATCAGGCCCCTGGCAATGACAGAACTGGAAAGGGGATCCAGCAATCCTGAATCCCTGAGGGGTCTGTCAGGCCCCACAGGAGGGTGTGCCACAGCTCCTGGAGCTTGACCTGCCCCAAGGGATCCTAACTAACAGAGGCATCCTTATCCCAGGAGAAAAGAATTAGAGGCAGAAGGGACACAGAATCCTGCTACCTATGAATCCCTAGAAGTGACAAATTAGCAAAAAGACATATACAGCACATGTATGGATCCCCACTTCTTTCATTCCCTGAAATGCGCTTTAATTGAATGCTGTCTTCATTTACACAATATAGTACTCATAACTAACATTTTTCTCTGTTTTTTAATCAGTTATTGAAGTAACACATATTTAGCATAGAAAATTTGAAAAACATGCAAAAAGAAAAAACATCAGAAATGAATATTTTTTCTTTCTTCAAAGCAAAACTATTGCTTAGTCACTCTACAAATATTGACACATAGTCATGCCTGGTCTTGTTTCAGGCTCTAGGGTGTAGTGATAAGCAATGGAGTAACTTCCCTACCTTCAGAAAGTCTATTTTATTTCTTGTGGGGGAGGTGCAGACAATAAAGAAGTTCTTAAGCAGTTACTGCAGATTATAATAAATGATATGAAGGAATAAAACAGGGTGATGAAGTGAGAGTAGCTGGGAAGTAGCTGGGAGAGATACTTAAATGAGGGAGTGTCTGTGGAAATGGCATTTGTGTTGGGACTTGATGGGTGGGAAAAGCTGGTATGTGGGGGTGAGGGAACAACATTCCAGCATAGGCAGACCAGCACAAAGGGTCAGCAGGTGACCTGCCTTTTGGCAAGCAGTGGAGAGGCTACTGGAGATGTCATTGAAGAGGTGAGCAGGGGCCAAGTCACACTCAATCAAGGTGTATAAATATTCTCCCTGCATTTTTTCATAAAATATGTTTATTTCTACAAAATCAGATCATCGTTACTGTTCTGTATTCTCTGAATAACAGGTTTTTTTTATGAGGATGAGCATTTCCTAGCACCATTGAGTATTCTTCAAATACACATTTGTAAGTCAATATCTATTCTTTTATTCATATCATAATATATTTATATATTTATTAAAGATGAATATTTAAATGGTTCCAGGGTTTAGCCATTAAGGCTGTGGTAGACATCCTTCAACATATTTTTTTCCCTTTTTTTCTTTCTTTTTAGTTAAAGAAGTTGTAGGTTTACAGAAAAATCATGCTGAAAATACAGGGTTCCCATAAATACCCCACCCACCCAGAGAGTTTTCCAAATATTAACAATTTATATTAATGAGGTAACTTTGTTACAACTGATTAAACAATAGTATTTTAATTATACTATTACACTCTATCATTTACATTAGATTTCACTGTTTGCTTTGTACAGTCCTGATTTATTTAAATTTTTATTCTAGTAACATATATACAACTTTGGTTTCCCCTTTTAACCACATTCAAGTATAATAATCAATGGTGTTAGTTACGTTCACAATTTTGTGCTATCATAAAAATGATCCATTACCAAAACTTTCTCTTCAACATGAAGAGAAACGCTATACAAATTAAACATTAATTCCAGGCCCTGGTAACTTGTATTCCAGTTTATGCTTCTTTGAAATTAATTATTCTAATTATATCATATCTGTGGAATCATATAATATTTGTCTTCTTGTGTCTGGCTTATTTGGCTCCACATGATTTTTCAGGGTTGGACATAGATTTGAGGGTTTATTTCTGAACTCTGAATTCAATCCCATTGGTCTATGCATCTGTCCTTGTGTCAATACCATACTCTTTTGTTTACTTTTCCTTTGGCATATGTTTTAAAATGGGGATGCATGTGTCTTCCAACTTCATTCTTCTTTGTCAAGATGGCTTTTTCTATTCTGGGCCCCTTACTTTTCCATATAAATTTTTTTATATACTTAAAAAATTTTTTTAAAGATACTTAGATTACTTAAATATTACATTAAAAATATAGGGGATTCCCATATGCCCCACTCCGTACCCCTCCCACATTATTCACATTAACAACATCCTTCATTAGTATGGTACATTTGTTACAGTTGAACACATTTTGGAGCATTGCCATTAAGCATGGATTATAGTTTACATTGTAGTTTACACTCTCTCCCAAACAGTCTTGTAAGTTATGGCAAGATATATAATGGCCTGTATCTGTCATTGCAATGTCATTCAGGACAATTCCCAAGTCTCAAAAATGCCCCCATATTACACTTTTTATTCCCTCTCCTTCTCCCCAGAACTTCCAGTGGCCATTGCCTTCACATCAATGATATAAGTTCTTCCCTTGCTAGAATCACAATAAGTCTATAGTAGAATACCAGTAAGTCTACTCTAGTCCATTGTACATTCCCCAGTCCTGAGGATTCTGGGATGGTGATACTCACTCCACCTCCTACTGAGAGGGGGCTTAAATCCCATGGGACAGATGGATGGTACTATCTTGCTTGCAGTTGCAGACTCTCTTTGTTCCTTGGGATGGTCATTGTCCATTATCATCTCCTTGTTAGTTGTCCTGGGTGAGTCCAATGTACTGGAGAGTAGAAATCCACATAAATTTGATGATTGGCTTTTCCATTTCTGCAAAGAATGCTTCTAGAATTCTGATTGAGATCTTGTTGAACTTACAAATTGCTTTTTGCAGAACTGACATCTTAAAAATATTTAGCCTTTCCATCCATGATCATGGAATGCCCTTCTACTTATTACCTAGGTCTTTGATTGCTTTTAGCAATGTTTTGTAGTTTTCTATGTTTAAGTTCTGTACATTTGGCTAAATTTATTCCTTGATATTTTTATCTTTTACTTGATATTGTGAATGGATTTTTTCTCGTATTTTTCTCTTCAGATTGTTCATTAAAATTGCATAGAAACACTATTGATTTTTTTCATGTTGATCCTGTACCCCACTACTTGTTAAACTCATTTATTATTTCTAGCAGCTTTGTTATAGATTTTTTGGGAATTTTCTATTCAGGATCATTTCATCTGCAAATTGGGAAAGTTTCATTTCTTCTTTTTCAATTTGGGTGGCTATTTTTTTTCTCTTGCCTAATTGTTCTGGGTAGAATTTCCAGTACAATGTTGAATAACAATGATGACTATGGGCATCCTTGTCTTATTCCTGATCTTAGAGGTATGGTATATCTCCCCCATCCTTTTACTTTCAACCTACTTATGTCTTTGAATTTATACTGAGTATCTTGTCAACAATATATAGTTGGGTCATGCTTTTTCATCTAATATGTCAATCTCTGCCTTTTGACTGGAGGATTTAATACATTTACTTTTTTCTTTTTGAGAAGAAATGAATTTTTGTTGAGTTAAAATTCACATAACATAAAATTCAACATTTTAACTATTTTAAAGTATATAATATAGTGACTTCCAACATATTCTTAATGATGTACAACCATCACCACTATCTAATTACAGATCATTTTCATCATCCCCAAAAGAAACCCCATACCTACCAAATAGTCACACCACATTACCCTCTTCCCAGCCCCTGGGAACTACTATCTGCTTTCAGAGTCTATGTATTTACCTTTTCTGGACAGTTCATGTGGCCTTTTGTATCTAATTTTTACACCTAACATGCTTTCAAGTTTCCATGTTGTAGCATGTGTCAAGAAATCATTCCTATTTATGGCTGAATAATATCCCTTTGTATGGATATATTGTATTTTGTTTATCCATTCAATAGTTAATGGAATTATTGGTTTTCCTACTTTTTGGCTATTGTGAAAAATGCTACTATTTACATTTGTGTAGGACTTTTAAATTTCATTTCTCCTAGGTATAAACTTTGGATTGGAATTAATTAGTCATGGTGTATAGTAATCCTTTTACTATGCTACAAGATTCAATTTCCTAGCATTTTGTTGAGAATTTTTGTATGTGTACTTGTTTGGGGTATAAGTCTACAATTTTCCTTTCTTGTGCTGTATTTGGTATTAGGGTAATATTTGCTTCATATGACAAGTTAGGAAGCATTTTCTCCTCTATTTTTTGACAGATTTTAAGGAGGATTTTTAAAGTGTTTGACAGATTCACCAGTAACGCTGTCTGGTCCTGGACATTTTTGTTGTTGGAAGATTTTTGATTATTGTTTCTCTGTTATAGGCTTATTCAGATTTTCCAATTCTTCTTGAGTCAGTTTTGGCAGTTTGTTTCTAGAAATTTATCCATTTCATCTATCTATCTAAGTTGTTGGGATACAGTTGTTCATAGTATTCTGTTATAATACTTTTTTTTAATCCTATAAATGTTGGTAGTAATGTCCACACTTTGCTGATTTTAGTAATTTGAATTTTGTACTTGGCCAGTCTGGCTAAAAGTCTGTCAATTTGGTTGATCTTTTAAAAGAACCAATTTTTGCTTACATTGAGTCTATTGGTTTCCTACTTCACTTATCTCTACTCTAAACTTTAATTCCTTCTTTCTGCTGGCTTTGTGCTTGCTCTTATTTTTCTAGTTCAGTAAGGTGAAAGATTTTGTTATTGATTTGAGATCTTCTTCTTTAATGTAGGGATAGCTGTAACTTTTCCTCTGAGCACTGCTTTTGCTTCATCCCATTTGTTTTGGTATGTTTTGTGTTCCTCTCCATTCACCTGCAGGCATTTACCTACTTCTTTCATGCATTGATTAAGAGTATGTTTCCTAACACTTGCACATATTTGTTGATTTTCCAATGATTTCAAAGTTCATTCCATTATGTCTAGAGAAAAAATTTGTATGAGTTCAATATTTTAAAATTTAATGACACATTTTGTGGCCTATCAAAAATGGTCTACCCAGGAGAATGTTCCATGTGCACTTGATAAGAATGTGTATTCTGCTGTTACTGGGTAGAATTTTCCATCTGTTAGGTCCAGTTGGTTTATACATTATTCATGTCTTCTACTTGGTTTATTTTTTGTCCAGTTGTTCTATCCAACAGGAAGTTGGGTGTTGAAGTCTCCAATGACAATTGTTATATTCCCATCACCTATGATTTTTGCTTGCTATACGTTGGGCCTCTGCTGATAGGTATCGTATATGTTCATAAGTGTTATATCTTCTTGATGGATTGATCCCTCTATGAATATGTCATGTCCTTTATTTCTTCTAGAAATTTTTGCCTTAAGGTATATCTTATTTGATATTAGTGTGGCTACTCCAGTTATCTTTTGGTTGGCATGGAATATCATTTTTCATTTTTTCACTTTCAATGCATTTGTGTGTTTGGTGCTAAACTGAGTCTCTTGTACATAACAATAGTTGACTCATGGTTTCTTTAATCCGTTCTGATTTTAATTAGAGTTTACCTGATTTCTATATAGTGCAATTACTGATAAGGAAGGAGTTAGGTTGCCATTTTCTTTCTAGGCCATATTTTTTATTGCTCAATTCCTCCATTGCTGCCTTCATTTTATGCAAAACTAGTCTATATGGATCTGTTCCCCACCCCTCATGTTAATTGTTACAAATTACAGCTTTCTATGTTTTGTCTATGTAACTATCTTTTTTAATGCTGTTGAAAAAAACTATTGACCAGAAATATATTAATACTGACTTTTATATTTACTTATGTAGCTAATTTTGCAAGTTTATTTTATTTCTGCCTTTTATATTAATGTATGCAGCTAACTTTACCAATGCATATTATTTTTTTGGAGTCAAGTTTCTCTCTATTGTCCTTTCACTTCAGACTTATGGAATACTTTAGCATTTCTTGGAGGGTATGTGTACCAGTTACAAATTCTTTCAATTTTTTTTGATCTGGGAATATCTTAAATTTTCCTTCATATTTGAAGGATAGTCTTGCTGGATATGGTTTTCTTGGTTGACAGTTGTTTTCTTTCCAAATTTTTATATGTCACTCCGATGCCTTCTCACCTTAGTTTCTGATGGGTAATTGGCTGTTAATCTTATTGATGATCCCTTGTACATAACAAGAAGTTTCTTTCTTGCTGCTTTCAGAATTCTCCCATTCCCTTTGATTTTTGACTGTTTGATTATAATATGTTTCAGTGTGGATCTCTTTTAGTTTATCCTACTTGGGGTTCTTTGAACTCTTTGATGTGTAGATACATGTATTTCTTCAAATTTGGGAAATTTTCAAACATGATTTCTTCAAATATTCTTTCAGCCCTACTTGCTCTCTCTTCTCCTTCTGGGACTCCTACCATATGCATGTTGGTAATTTTGATGGTGTCCCCAAATTTCTTAGGCTATGTTCAGCTTTCTTCAGTCTCTTTTCATTCTCAGCTTGGGTAATATAGAGGATCTAAATTCAAGTCTGTTATTTGTTTTTTGTTGGTTCATATTTGTTGATATACTCTGGTACACTAATTATTTTTCTTAGTGCTTTATTAGTTACACCTGTCTTACTTTGGTTGATTTCAACAAAACTTTTAACTGTGTTGCACTTATGTAGCAATTCTCTGAGATACTTTTATCTCATTTTCCAAGCTTTCCTTCAGCTGTATGATCATATCTGCCATTATGGAGTAAGAGAAATCATGTTCTGATTCTAATTCCTGGAGTCTTGCAGGAAGAGTTTCCATTTTCTTTTTTCCAGTGTGTAGTTTTCCCCCCATTTCTCATTTCCTTGCCTTGTAATTCTTGCTTGAAAACTGGACCTTCTGAATATTACAAATTTGGAAACTCTGGAATCAGATCCTTTCCATTCCTCAGTTTGTTGTTGCTACATCTTGTGGTGGCTGTTGTTTATTTACTGAATTTTCTGACTTAATATTGTTTAGTCTGTATTCTTTATCTTGGGTCACCAGTGAAGTCTCTGTTTGTTTAGCTTAGTGATAAATTAGTGATCTGAGAAGTTCCTTAAAAAGCCTGGAACTTAAAAGCAAGTGCAACAAGAACAATAAAAACCTCCCAATCTTTGCCAGAGGGCTCTTTGTCTGTGTTTGGGCAGTGCTTCGATATTCATCTGTGCAGCTTAAAACCTTACATTAGCCTTCACTTGCTGCTTGTGCAGAGTCTGAAGGTCAGTGAAAGGTGAAGATAGGGCCTTCTTATCACCTCTCAATCTCTATGCATCCCCTGCCATACATAGCTGCTGTTCTGTTTCCATCTCTCTAGTTTATTTGAATGTATATTTTGTATAAACAGTCTTATATATGCAATATCACCCATATTCATATTTTACATGATTAATGGTAGTGGTGTAATGGTGAGCACTCTGGACTCTGAATCCATGCCTTAATCTTAAATGACTGGAGTCTTTATAAGCAAAGGAAATTTGGATGTGGAAACACAATCCACAGGAAAAGACAGATGACAGAAGCAAAGATTGAGCAAACCAACACTAGAGTGCTACAGTCTTTGGAAAAAGCATGACCTGCCAAAACCCTGAGGTTGGAATTCTAGCCTCCAAACTCTGAGACAACAAATTTCTGTAGTTCAGGACAGCCAGTTTGTAGTATTTTATTATAGCATCCACGGCAAACTAGGACAGCTCCCTAACCACAACACAACCATTGGTTCAGGAATTTAGCACAGAAACATCACTCCCATCTGTTCCTCAGACCCCAATGAAGTGTTGCCAATTGCCCTTTATAAAAAAAGAATCCAGTTCAGAATTAGGTGTTGCATTTGGTCTATTTCAGTCTTTAACTATTCCTTAGTCTTCTCTTGACACTCACAACCTTGACACTTCTTGGAGATGAAAGGTCATTATATTTTAGATTTCCCTATATTTATATTTATCTATTAAGATGCCATCCTGGTAAGTTCCCTCCCAGTGCAAAGTCTCCTTTTCCTCCTTTGTGCCCACCAGCATCTGTGAAGGTTCATCTCTGATTCCTGCTTTGTCCTGGGCTATGTCTCAGCCATGGGCCTCTGAGAGCTCCATTTCCCAAGCCCTAGTCCAGTTAAGAAAGGGAACCTCTGTTCTTTAGTGGGTGTGTTGCAAGCTGTCTTTGTCCTTCCCAACTTCTAAAATAGTAACAATAAGAATCTTTGAGAGCTAAGGAAGAAGATTGTCCCCATAGCAAAATGTTTATTCACTGTCTTATCCAACTGCAAGGACTGAGGCGTGGAAGGGGAAGCTGGATTCCTGAGGCATTTAAACCCTAGGTTTCTATAGCATTTCTATGTTTTTTCCCCCCAGCATCCACATTCCTTTACTGCAAGGTTCCCTTAAATACCCACAAAAATATATGCCTGATACTGGGAAGAAGATTCCCACCATTTTTAAAAGGATGAAATGAGTGCATACATGCATGATATTATTTCTGATTTATGCATGGATGATTGGAGAAGAGGCATTATCTTTGCATCAGTGTTTTGCTTTTCTATTTAGATACTTTTCAGAGTTCTCGAGAGGATAGTATATCCTAACAAATACATATCTAATATCAGAGGGCAACTCAGCTATGTTTTGTTGGGTTTAAGGTCGGTTCCCGGGGAATATTCATCTCAAATGTGATACGGTATTTGTAGTGGAGCCCTGGAAAGACATTGGATGTTATTAAAAATGTGAAATCTGCACAAGTCCAATGGGCAGACACAACTTTGAAAGGTGCCAACAAGAGCCCTGATGGTCTTTGGAGGGGGCAGCACCCCTCAGGTCAGTATGTTGACCAGAAGACAATGAGTAGGTCAGAAGTTGGGGCTGAGTCTGGGGAAGGTGGTGCTCTTCTCTCTGCTCTATCTTATTGCCAGATTGGGACTTCTTAGTTTTTCTCCAGAAGGCAAAGCCAGAGGGCATTTTGGGCAGCAAATTGCCTTTGAAGTCACATTCTTCTCCCTTTTGTGATTCCAAATTCTCCCAACCCCCTGATTTGGTATCCAGGCATCAACAGGACAACCTGGCCCCACCCAGCCAGCTCTCTGCTTTGTCCATGAGTCTTCTGTGGGACTGGTAACCTGACCCTGTCCTTGGGGTCTGCCTGACACAGGGAGGAGGGTAAGATGGCCTCACTGACCTTAAATGGGCAGTGCTGGACCCTATCTCAGAAGCCAGGGTCAAAATGGGGACCTCTTAAATGCAGAGCCGTGTCGTAAAATTCAAGGCTGTTTCAAATGGAACCAAACATTCTTCTTTTAACTTCCTGAAGGTAAAGGATTGCAGGGGAATTTCTCAGGAACCAGTGACCACATCACTTCTGTCTAAGGCTCAGGCTACCTAGGCTCATGAGGTCCAGGTTTTCTCTAGAGGGATCTTTCCCAAGCCTGGGAGGGAGTGGAGGGTGGCCAAGGGAGCATCTGGCTCTCAGTTGGACCCCTACCAGGGGCACTCTGCACTGGCAGCTGTCTGATTCTCAAAAAAGCCTTCACCAGAACTGTGGATAATCTCTGTTGACAGTAGTTGAACTCACCACGTACCCTGCCTGTTACTTGATGTTTAAATTCCTCATCTGGTCTTTATGGTGAGGACTTGGTGGTAGACACTACTCACTGCTCCTGAGAGGACCTCGCAGTGACGGAACTCTTCCTGTCTCTTCTCAGTCCTGCCTGGCTTGGAGCAAGACTCAGCAGAAGGGGGAAGTGAGTGTGGGGTCACCAGGGTCATGAATGCAGGAATGGGAGGCAGTGACAGGCATTTTATTTTTCTTGGCTGTGGGGACAAAAACTGGAGTTCAGGACTTGCCAAGAAGAACTGTGGTAGATATCCTGGCATATCACTGGAGACCACCAAGGGTCACATCCCATGAAACCCACTTTAGAATCTTCAAAGAATGGTCAGAAAATACCTAACAGCTTAGGAATCTATAACTAACAAAAATAGTCTTCCAAATGAAGACAAAATAAAAACATTTTCAGCTAATCAAATCAGAGAGAAACCTAAAAAATATCAAAATACTTAAATTGTTCAGACTATGTTCTATATCTACAGTAGAAAACTATAATGAAGAGAAGTTGAAAATCTCTAGCTGCTTATAAATTAAACAATGTATTTCTAAATAGTTCGTGGATTAAAGAAGAAATCACAAAAGAAATTAAAAAACACTTTGAATTGAAAGATAATGAACATATAGATGAAATCTTTCAGGATGCAGCTAAAGCAGGATTTAGAGACAAATTTATAGTCATACATCTCTGTATTGACAATGCTTGGAGGACACAGAGAAAATGGAGGAGGAAGTCCAGGCTGAATGCCATGAAAGTAGAATTGTTTAGTGGGAAGACATATTTGATAAAAGCTTTGGGAAGCATCAATGGGTTCCAATCCAAAATAAATATTAAAGAGTTGTTTACGGGGAGTGAATGTGGCTCAAGCAATTTGGCACCCGTCTCCCACATATGGCAGATCCTGGGTTCAGTTCTCTGTGCCCACTAAAAAGGCAAGCATAATGTGCAAAGTATTGTTTGATTAAAAAAAAACAAACATATATATATCCAGTACATTTAAATGGGGAATGTATGTATTTATTTATCTGTGTTTAATTTTTAGTTTTCAATTGTTTATATTTTCAATTTTTCAATGTACAAAATAAAGTTAAAACAAAAACAAAAACAAAACAAAAATAAATAAATAAATAAAGAACGCAAGCAGACACCACAACCGCAACGGGTAGATGCTGCAACCAGCAGACATCACATCCAGCACGGAGCAGAAGTGGCTCCAGCTGTTGGGCACTTGCCTCCCACATGGGAGGTCCCAGGTTCAGTTCTTGGTGCCTCCTAAAGAAGACAATCAGACAATGATCGAACAGATGAGGGAACCATCTTGGGGAGAATTAAAAAAAATTTTTTAAGGGGAAAGAAATGATCCCAGGTGGAATCAAAGTAATATTGAAGGAATGAAGCAGAGTAGAAGAGTAAATATGTGTGGAAATCCAAATAGTGAGTGTACAAAACAACAATATAGTATTGTTTTATGGACTTCAAAATATGTAGAATTTAAACAGATGACAACAATAACAGATGATAGAAAGGGGTAAAAGGAGAAATAGTATTCTAAGGTCATTCCAACATCCTAGAAATGCTAAAGGTATTAATTAAGAGTAGACTCAACTAAGGCACTGATGCTAGTTAGAATCTTTACAGTTACCAGTAACAGAAGAATAAAAGAAAGGATAAATAGATGAAGGGAAGAAACTGAATAATAAAAAGATCTCGACTAATCCAAAATAATTCAAAGAGGAGAAAAGAAGGAACAGAGACAAATGAGATGAATAGAAAATAAAAACTAAGAGGGTAGATTTGAACCCAAACTTATCAGTAATTGTAATATTAGCCATCAGTAAACAATAATAAGAGTAATTGTAAATGGAAAGTACACTCCAAAAGAAGACTGTTAAACTGATTTAAACAAAATAACTATTTGTTGCTTATGAAGCCACAACTTAATTATGAAAACACAACTACTTTGAGAGTAAAGAGATGACACATTTATTTTTATTGCATTTAAAATATTCACAGATGAAAGTATTATATTCATAGCTCTCTCCATGAAAGATCTACCAAACAAAGCCTAGAGGCATTCCACCATTACAGAATTACATATTTGTGACTAAGTAAATGTTTATCCTGAGAGATATCTGGAAAGACACCACTTAAACAAAACATCCAGCATTTCACTTGATTAATTTCTATAGAAAATGAGCAGCAAAGAATTTCAGGAGAAATACCTAAATGTTATTCAGCACATTTGAAAAAAATGAATGCATTTTGAAGGAAAAAGAAATAGCTAGCTTGCTTTTATCAGTAGATGTAATGTGTATTTTATATTTCTACAGTGGTTGTTACTGTCACTTTTTCCAATTTAGCTCTTAAGGAAATGGTGAAAGGTGTCCATGATCAGCCAGCGATGTTGATTTTATGTGAACTCCCCAGTAATTGTTTTTAGTGTTTTCACTTTAATTTTTTATTGTGGTAAATGTATACAACACAATATTTCCCACTTTAACCACTTTCAAGTGTACAATTCAGTGATAATTACATTCACAATGTTGTGCTACTATCACCTTTGTTGATTACCAAAACTGTTTTATCACCCTAAACAGAAACTCTGTACTCATTAAGCAATAACTTATTTTGACTTAACATATGGTCTAACTGGAGAATAGTCCATGTCTACTTGAGAGGAATGAGTATTTTGCTATTACTGGGTAGAGTGTTTTATATATATATGTCTGTTATGGTCTGCTTAGGTTATAGTATTGTTCAGTACTATAAACCTTATTTTTTTCTTATTGATATTCCATCTCGATGTTCTAACCCTTACTGAAAGAGATGTATTGAAGACTCCAACTATTATTTTAGAACTGTACATTTATCCCTTCAATTCTGGGGTGAGGCTAGGGCAAATAAAAGCAACCCCCAGATATCCTACCAGTTTGAGGTTTTCTTTTTCCTGAGTCAGTGTCTGCTTGCCTGTGGTTTAACCTTGATTGTTTTCCAGAGTTCTGACCAAGGTGGTTCTGACAGATTCTGCGTGTTTTTTCAAGGGTTTTTCTCTGTGTGTGTGTGTAGGGGGCATTAGCTAAGTGTGCCTTGCTCTACCATCTTGTGTCATCTTGCTGATGTCACTCCATGACCCTGATTTCTAATCACCCTTATATAAATGGAATCCATCAGTACATGTTCCTTGTCTGTGGTTTGTGCTGGTCAATAATACATTTGAGAGATTAATCAGATTGTTTGATGATACAGTGCAGTGTGTATTCTTATTGTTGTGTAGCACTCAGTTGTGTGAAAGTGCCATACCATGCATAATCAGTACACTATTGATGTCATTACCAGGTGTTTGTCTTTAGGAAGAGGGCTTCAGGGATCATACTAGAGGATGTGTTAGGTGTATTTATGAACATCTTTTCATCAATTATGTACCTATAGAGAAATCACACATGATACGTACATCCTCATTGATATGCATAAACTTATTCTAAACATTTGCCCACTGCTCTACTTCGTTCTCTGTGCTCTTATTTAGGAGAGCACATATTTAGCAGCCATTTGTGTAATTTCTTTTTGACAAATGTAGACAATGATATTTTTAATGGACTCGGACATGGGCTGCACAATTTGCAGGAAACACGAAGGAGACATTGACCATTGCAGTTTGCAGGAAGGCCAAGGAGAAAAAACGGTTGGAGAATAAAATCAATGCCAAAGTAGTAAAAATGTGCTGGGAATGAGAACTAAATTCAAGGAAGGCCTTTGGGAGAAGGCTTAGCAGAGTTGTCAGGAGATCCTCCTGGTAGAATGAGGGTTTCCTGACCCTTCTTCTAGTGGGTCTCTGGGCTCCCCCATAGGAGGGACAATGTGGTCACATTAAGCAGACACAGCCTGGGTCCTGGTGGGGTCAGAGAGCCCTCTGTTCATAGTGAGGCTGGGAGCAAAGGGGGACCTGCAGGCATCCACCTGAACTTCCCTCTGGTTGGAAGCCTCACACCAGGGTCCCATTCTCGTCCCTTTCTGTGCCATGTGGGGCTAAAGCACATCAGATTCTCCCTGTGGTCCTTGCTCTTCTTGGGTGCATGATATTCTGTGCTGGGGGAGTGCCTAGTTTATCTGATTACCTCCGTCTGTGTAGTTTCTTTGGATGCTGGGATGCTTCTTGTCCAGGCAGAGTCCTGATGTCACACTCTTGTGAGCTGAATCTTGTGCAGGGCACCCTGGAATTGGGGGCGGGCCTCAGAGAGGGTGCTCCTCACCCAATAGATCTGACGTCTCCATCCAACGTCCAACCTGGCACCTGTCCTTGGGCTGCACAGTGGGTGAGGACCCTGATGGAGCATCCCTTTGGCAGACAGCTCCTCCAGGAGAAATGGGGTGTGGGTCTACCAGCATCCTGTGCCCTGGGGAGACTGTGAGTGGACAGGAATCTCTTGGGGGCAGGGAACCCCAGGTAGGCCTCCTAGGAGCCAGGGCTCAGGTGGGCAGAATCAGGATCTAGCAGCCTCTGAACCTTCCTCTGGCACTGCCTTGAGCTCTCCCATCTCTGCTTTAGGACTGCATTCCAGTTTGCTTTCCATGGTTTTGTAATTTTGGGTGCATCTTGAATTCCTGTGTGTCATACAGGTACTGCTCATGACATGCTGCCCTTTGAAATTCTCTCTCATTCTTTCTCCTTCTCAGCTGTGCTGCACTATCCTGGTGGATGCCTGGCCCTGGTTCACTGACTTCACCCTCCTGAACAGCACCCTTGTGGGAAATTATGTGAGGTGGGGTGGGCATGGCCTTTCTCAGCAGGAGTCACAGTCAGCTCTGTAGTCCTAGTGTGTGCAGGTGTCTGGGGAATAAAGGCAACTCAGAGCACTTTCTGGACCACTGCACACTGCTGCACTCAGATATTTCTGCTCCCTGAAAAGCAACTGGGATTCTTCCCATTATGGTGATTCTTTTGGCAGCTTGTGCAGGATTTTGAGTAAATCAATCCCCTCACTTCAAGTCAGGAAGTCCTTACTAGCTCATATCTGGCACTCTAAGGCTTGCTTACAAGCTCATTTGTCTGTCCATCTGTCTATCCATCTGTCTGTCCATCTTTCTGTCTATCCATCCATCCATCCATCCATGAAACATCCATCTATCCATCCATTCATCTATCCATGAAACCCTTTTCCAATCTCTCCATACTGTTCTCTCTTTCAATTCAACAAGGATGAAAAAATAATGCTATCAGGGAACAGCCACAGGCATCCACCTGCCTCCCTCTCCAGGACCCAGGTTCATGGAGGTGCAGCCCTCCTCCTGCGGGACCACTCATGCACTGGACTTGGAATGCTGCTGAATGGAGCAACTGGGTCCTGCTTCTATGCTAGCTCCTGGGTTCCCAGGACCACCAAGTTGACTCTCCCTTGGTGAGAGGAAGACTCTATGCTTCACAGCACAAAAGCTCAAAGGCTTAACACAAGGACCACTGCTGAAGCTAGCACTGGTCCTTTCCACCAATCCATGTGTTTGTTTGTAAACACCCCACCCACAATCACCACCAAATATACAAAGGTAGGTCTGTGAGGTTAGCAAGGCTGGCCTTTTATCCCCATTGGGGAGGAGGGTCAGAGGGCTGAGGCATGGTCACAGACCCCATGCTGGACAAGGACACATGGATAGTGTCCGAACATTTGCCAGCAGTGCTAACAGGTAGAATCACTTTCACCTTCAGGTCCTATTTCATGCTGGGAAAGCCTGATGTCCTCTTCCTTTTCTACTGCAAGCTCTAGTTTAAAACTCAGATGCAGCTTAAGTGCATGCAGGGTCTCTATTTACTGTCTCTGTGCTGTGTCTTCCAGCAGTGGGACATTTTAAGGCCCCCATTGATGATTCCAGCAGGCCTCCAATATGGGCACTAATGTGTAAATGGGAATTGCTCAATTTTGATTGTGGCTTTTCTGCTGGTTTTACGACTCAGACAAATATGGGATAAGTTAAATGGCCTTCAGGGAAACTTAAGGCCACATTTTGCTTTGATTTGTGAAGTTACAATGATTCTGTCTGTGGAACCACCTCTTTTCATAGCCAGGTAGTGTAAAGCAACACACAACAAGGTTAGAAGAAAAGCAGGTACATTCACTGTCCCAGGGGAGGAATTTGAAGCACCTTTCACAGGAACTGCTAGAACCTATTCAGTCAAAACCAGGGAACATATGGAAGAATTTAAGACGTTGTGACAAATTTGACTTCGTGATTTATATAGACCATTTATCCAAGAAGTGAAAAATATGCCCACTTTCTTGAGCTGGTGGAACATTGATCAAAACTTATCATATTTTAATCAAAAAGACAAGTCTCAATGAATTTCAAAGAGCTGATGTCACGGTGGGGTCTTTGGTCAGAGTGAGAGTTAGATGAAATAGATATCCAAAAACACACACAAAAAAGTGGAAATTCAGCAATACTATATATATATATTTTAAGGCAAGGGAGTAAAGAGTTTTCTATTTCCCTTCCTAATGTTGGGGAAGGGGATCAGCTGATTGCTCTTCTGATTGGTTGCCTCAGAAATACATCTTGATAAATGAAAAACTTTGCAGGTGTTTTAGGATCTTACAGATTTACTGAGGGTTGGTGAGTTGCGCATCATCCCATTCAGAAAGTAGAAGGAAACTCCACTAAGGGGGTGGAAAGAAGCAGCTTTTACAGGGTGAATACAGAAGGAAGTGAGTAAATTTACTGATTGGTAGACATGAAGTTTCCATTTCACTTTGGGGACTTTACAAAGTGTGGGGGGGTTGCTTAGGAATGAGAAAGTTAGCTGGCAATAACTAATTGGCTGTATTTAAATTCAGTTTTCTGGGCAAGCCCGGGATTTACAGGAACTAGGTTTTTGTTATTAATCTCTAAATAAAACATGGGATAGAGAAAGATTCTTAATGGAGATTTGCATATATTTTTAAGGAAACAAAACTTTTGTCATAACACCCGTTGGGCCTCCTGCTGGCTTTGGGTTTACAGGGAGCTGGAAATGTGGATACTGCTGAAAAAGGGTTCAGATCAGAGAAGCAAGTCTCCATCTCAAGATATCAGACAAGGAATGGCAAATTGAAGAAAGAAAATAGGAGGAAGGAGATTATAACCAAAATGCAGAAATGAGTGTCACAGAGAGCCAAAGCTCCCCAGAAAGGACCAAGGATTCTAAACTGGTTTCTTGAGTGTCTAATGAAATTGCTAAGCCTTGGCAAGTGTGGCCTAGAAATGGAGTCTCTAGGAACTAAAGGGGCCTCACTACCTACCCTGTTGGTGATTAAGATGATGCAGGATTGCTGAAGAAGATCAAGCATTGGGCTCTGCAGGTTCCAGGGTGTGCGCAGACATGAGCCCTGGATGCAATTCACAGGTGGTGGCTGTGTCTCATTCCACCACCGGGTGTTGCAGTTTGTGGTCAGCATCAATTCCCACATGACAATGAAAGTGGTCCAGATGAGGGCACCCTCTGCATAGCCCATCACTTCCATGGTTCTCAGTGCTGTGCCTTCTGTGGCCTCATTTTTGAGAGCAGAACATACCGGTGACAGGATACTCAGGTCAGGGTGTCCTCACATGCAATGGGTCTGCCTGCTGCCTGCCATCTCCCTTCCATCATCCCATTTACTCCAGAGTTGCTCTCTGGGATGAAGGCATCATGGGTTGATGCCTCTTTGAGGCCATGGGACCAGAGAGGGTTAAACATTGTGGGAACGCATGTCTTCACAACCCCGATCCCTCCTCATACCCCTAGCTGTTGTCCAATTTGACCACACCAGACATGGTGACTGGGGCTCCATTCCCCACAAATTCTGGGGTTCAGTCCACTCAAGGATTTGAGAAACCTGTCTGTCAATGTCAGGCCTCAGAGTGGGTAAAGGGGGATGGCAGGTTGAACAACAGACTCCAGAGAGGGCCTTGGGCATGGGCAGAAGCAGATGGAGGAAATGGTTCCACCATGGAGACAGCAATGATTCCTCCCTGCCCCCCCATATGATCTGTTATCCTGGCCCTGGGGTCATTGGCACAGTTAAGGTGACAAGCAAATATGCCTCCTCCCTCCACTCTCTGTGTTTTGGGCGATCCAATTTCTTCCTAGTCCCCATGGCTAGGAAGTCATGGACCTTGCGTGCACTGCTGGGAGGTCAATGAGGTAGGCACAGTCCCCACCTGGGTCCTTTTCATCGGTGGCCTGGGGCAGGGGAGTATCCTGTGACATGCGCAGGGGATGGGCACATTGATGCATGTTGGGTCCAAGGTTTAGGGAGAAGGATATGGACACCATGGGGGGAGGTGAGTGCATGGGATGTCACCTCCTGCTCAACCATGTGTTTGGTGATAACACGGAGATGAGGTGGGGTTGTGAGATGGAGGAGCAGGACCTTGGCACTGGTCCAAGGCAGGAAGAGGTGCTAAGCTTGGGTCCTTTAGGGGCAGGGCTGCATGGTGTCCAGCACCATGATGGGCGTCACTGATAGCTGTGGCTGCCACCTCTCGCTACCCATTGTTCTCAGACTCCAGTGCTGACGTGGTGAGCACACATGGCTCTCCTGGTGCCTCAGCTTTTGGGGCTCATTTTTGTGATAGGTCACATCTGGAATGTTCACAAAGAATTTTATGATGTTAGCAAAACCTGGCAGTATTTCATCATGTCAGTGTTCCATTTCAATCAGGACAGCGAGGACGTGTTTGCCTACCACCTGCTGTGGATCAAACGGAGTCAGAGGAAGGTGGGTGGCCACTGCTTTGCTTCCTGCAGCCCCAGGTCCTCCCTGGAACCAGACCAAAATTCAGGGAGTCCCAAAGTGGAAGAAAACAGTCAGTGCTAATTTAATGTGGTTGACATTTTAAAAGAATACTAGATTCATGAGACATTCTTCAACTTTCCTCGGGTTTCTTGAAGGAGCAGAGATCTTGAAAAAGGGGTAGTAGGAGAGACTATATGCAGGGGACTAAATATTATCATCAGAAATCCTGCTAGTTTATGAGGGGGACAGACACAGAATTTGATCCTGAGATAATTGTTGGGAGAAGGAAGGACAGAGACAAAAAGCAGGAGAGAAGCTAAGGGAGGAAGTGGCTGAAAAACAAAAACCCAATGAGAAAGACAAGCAGAGATGATGCATCTGGGCCTCTCCAGGGCATGGGGGCACTTGGTATGATAAATGGGCTCACCCAGCCTGTGGCTTTGCTGAATAGGAAGCACACAGGCCAGGCAGTGGGGAGAGATGTGCCAGGTTGAGGTGATGTCATTCAGGAAGATGGTTCACCCTTTCTGTAAACCCACACTTTTGGGGGCCTATGTGGTAACAGAAAAGTTGTCATGGTGCTGTGTGCTTTTGGGTCTTAGGTAAGGGATGTATGTGAGCTCCAAATTCCTGAATGTCATAGTGCAGGCTGGGTTGCAAACTTCACAACAGTTATAGGGGCCACTGGGAAGCAAGTGACACTGGAAGGGGCTGCACAGGTGTGCAGGGAAGACATCTCAACAAGGTGATGAGTCAAAGGACCCAGGCACACGTAAGTTTGCAAAAACAAGACAGGCAGCCACCTAGAAGTGCTGAGATGGGCCAAGGCTGGGGAGCTGAGGGACTGGCTTGACTATCCCTGTACCTGAGTCTCAGCAAGGGAAGTGCTGAGAGACAGGTGTGCAGAAGGGTGAGGATGACCGGGTGGAGGACGTAGGATTTTCTTCACATGCCAGGAATCTGATAAGGTTGTGACTCAGTGGAGGGACATGACCTAAGTCATGCTTTATAAACATCACTGTGAATGCTGTGCCCTGTTGCTGTAAAGTGGGTGACTCGGCGAAGGGTACCGCAATATAAGAAAGACAAGACTAAGAGTTTAAGAGAAAGCTGGGGTCAGGGGGCTAGCAGAATGTATCTACCATGCTAGCCCGAAGCACAGACAGCCCAGTGCTTTTATTAGCAGAGCAAGGTTTCAGTTACGTGCAGAGAACCTCATCTAGTGATTAATTACTCTCAGATGTAGCTTGGTAGTTTATTGCAGGCAAAGTTCACACCTGTTGTCTATGTTATCCTTGAGTCTTGGTGCCAGCAATAGTTCAAACAGTATTCTCAAGGTTTTCATTTTGAGCTAGTGTCTTGCATTCCAGACACTCTGTCTGTGTTCTCAAGCCAGAATTCCATGTCTCAAGGATTCTTTCCCACAGTGCCTTGCAAATCTAATGGGGGTGGGGGCATTGGGAAAGGGTGGGAGGTGAGGATGCAAAAACCCGTGCATGGTAGGTGCTGGGTGGTGGGGAAGCTCTGATGTTTGGAATCACCTGGAGGTGTAGCAGCCTGAATTGTTGATGTCCTTGGCCTGAAAGGTTACACCTAGGGTGGTCCTGGGCATTTGCACTGAGCACATGGGTGAACTGTGACCCTATCAGCTGTGAATATGATGACTGCTGGGGTGGAAGGAGGGGGAAATGACATGAGCCAGTCCAAGCCTATCACAGTTATCATACCCTTGAATATCCCAGTGGAATGGAGAAGGAGGAGGTTTTCATAGAGTCTGAAAGGTAAAGAGAGATTGGACCTGATATAAATTTAAGTATTCTTAGCAAATCACTGCCAGCATTACCACTGATTTTTATTCTTATTCACTTACTGTTTCTTTTGGGTGGAATCATGACAGAGTAATTTTCTGCATCCCTAAGATTTCTTCCTGGATGGATGGCTCTGAGCAAGGGCTCTGATGAGGGGGTCTGAGGAGGGTGTCCCACATCTATCACACTCTCCTGAAGAGGAGGCTATCTGGAACCTACATCCCTGCCCAAAGCCTGCTGGACTCCTCGAGTATCTCCCCCATTTCTTGACCATCTGTCTCTTCCTTGGGTTGCAGCCCCTGCCCTCTGTCCTGGGACGTCAGCAGGACCCACTTGGCCATGGACACCTTCATGGCTGCTGTCTCAGCCCCGTTATCTCCAGTCCTAGCTTGGGGACTGGTTGTCCCTGGGAGGAGTGATAGGTGTGTGTGAGTTGTGGGTTGCAGGTGGCATTTTTGGGACCATCTGTCAACTGAACCCCAGGGTAAGTCAGCTTTCTAGACAGTTTCCAGGTCAGTCCAGAGAAAGAAGTGCTCCCCGGGGGTTTGCGGAGGTCCTGGATGGATGTGCTTGTCTCTGAGTTGTTCCCGAGTTATCCTGGATCTATATTTAAGGATGGGAAAATAGTATCTTTTAATAACTTCTTATAGAACTTCTTATAGAAGCCTGATAAACTCATAGAACTTCAACCGGCTCAATGAGCATTTGTAACATGAGCTCTTACTTTCAAGTTGCCAACAACCCCATGAGAAGATGGAAGATTGTTGACACTGAGGAGTCCCTCATGTCCCCAGGGTCACTGCCCCCCACAAATGAGGACATGACCCTGATTTTCTACTTTATGTAATGGAATAATTCAGAATATTCTCCTAGGTATGGTTACTTGTGTATACCAATAGAATGCTTGAAAGATTCATCATAGTCGTAGATGATGCCATTGCGTGTTTGGGCTCATTGCTGTGCAGTATTTGATTGTGTGGCTGAGCCACCCCTAATATATTCAATGAACTGTGGACGTGATTTCCTGGGGCAGGCCTTTAGGAGGAGGGCTGCAGGGAACATTCTAGAACATGTTTTAGTTGCACATATTAATGTCTTCTATAAGAGGTATTGATAAGAGGATAGAGAATAATAAAACATGAGTTAAATATAAGAGAAATAAAAGAAATTGCACATTGTAAGCATATCCTAATTTATATGTGTATGTATATCCAGGTTTTTACCCCTTTTCTATGCGGACTCTTTCATTTTTTCATTCCTGAAAAGTAGTTATTTCATAGCATTTGCTACAATTTCTTAACAGCGGCATTTTCTGATATATTTAATGAACCTGGAATTAGGCTGCCCAATTTGCAAAAAGCATGAGGAAGACCTTGAAAACTGCCTCTTGCAAGAAGGCCCTGGAGAAAAAGATTGGTGAATAAAATTAACCCCAAAGAAGAACAAATCTGCTGGGAATCAAAATGACAAGCTAGGAGGGCCATGGCGGAAGGCTTAGGAGAGTCATCAGGAGATGCTCCTGGTAGAATGGGGATTTCCTGACCATCTCTCAGTGGGTCTCAGCGTTCCTGTGCTGGATGGAGCATGTGATGGTTCTGAGCAGAGAGCCTGGGAGCCCAGGGGCAACTTGCAGGAGTCCACATGCCCTTCCTCTGGGCAAAGCAATTAATGCAGGTCCCAGCCTCTTCACCTTTTGTGCCCCATGCTTGTCCCTGTGGTCCTTCCCCTTCTTGTCACATGTACACCTGTGCTGGCAGTACTGCCTAGTTTATGTGATAATCCCTCCCCATTTCAGTGCTTTCCTTGAAGTTAGGGAAGCTTCTCATCCAGGCAGAGATCTGCTGTCATGGTCTTGTGAATTCAATCTGTCACAGGAGACTCTGGAGTTGAAGGACGGGTCTCAGTGATGGTACTCCCCCTCACTCCCAGTAGAGCTGACATCTCCCTCCAACTTTTAGCCTGGGGCAGGCACCTGTCCTCTAGCTGTTCGGTATGGATGAGGACCCTGCTGGAACATCCTTGGGGCATCAGCTCCCCCAGGAGAAATGGGGTGTGGGGTCCCCCAGCTTACTGTGCCCTGGGGAGGTTGTGAGTGGACAGGAATACCTTGGGGGCAGGGACTCCCAGGTAGGCATCCTAGGAGCCAGGGCTCAGGTGGGCTGAGTCAGGATTCAGCAGCCTCTGTGCCTTCCTCTGGTGTTGCCTTGAAATTTCCCAGCTCCTCTCAAGGAGGAAGATCCTGTTTCATTTATGGTTTTATAATTTTTGGTGCCTCTTGAGCACCTGTGTGTCCTACAGGTACTGCTCCCAATGTGCTAACCTTTGTAATTCTCTGTCATGTTTTCCCTTCTCAGCTGCAGTGCATTTCCTGGTGGATGTCCACCTATGGATCACCAAGTTTACCCCCCTGAACAGCACCTGTGTGGAGAATTCAGTGGAATGGGGGTGTGTGGCCCTTCCAGCAGAAGCCTCAGTCAGCCCTGTAGTCCTAGTGTGTGCAGGTGCCTGGGGAATAAAGGCATATGTGGCCGTTTGGCAGTTTGATGTAATTATGAATTCCAAAAATATAATTGGATCATGCTTGTAATCTGACCTGTTAATCTGGGCATGATTAAGTTATGATTAGGGCATTGAAGGGGCCAAGTCAGTAGGGCATTTAGCCCCACCCCTTGGTGGGTGGGGAATCGAATATAAAAGGCAAGGCAAAGGAGAGAAGAAGCTGTTTTTGAGAAGCAGTTTTGATATTGGAGAGAAGGCCCCAGGAGAAGTGAGCCATTTGCCTGATAGTCTACAGCTGACCTTGTGAAGGAACCAAAGGAGCTAAGCCCGGAGACAGAAACACAGCCCGAGGAAGAGAGGAACCCAAGAATCCTGAACCCTGGCAAATGTCGGCAGCTGTCTTGCTCCAACACGTGACAATGGACTTTGGTAAGAGAAGAAACTTAATGCTTTATGTTTGAGAAGATGCTGAGAGCCAGAGCATAAAGGGTTAAAAAGCATTTAAAAAGCATGCTTGCTGGCAGAGAAACATTAGTCAATGTCTCCAAGAACACTGCATACTGCAGATATCAGTAGGAGGAGGCAGAGTGGAATGAACTCACCACACAGATGTTATTGTCTGAATTCCCAAGAAAGATTATCTGGGAACTCAGAAACAGGTAGCACTCTCATGCACCAAGCTGAGAAACTAGTGCAGGACTCCCTACTTTTGTCATCAGCTTTGTGGTACAAAAAGCAGCTTGTTGGTAGACTGCCAGAGAAGGAAGTGTTCTTGCTGAGGCAAGAATAAAATAGATTGTGGGCAAGGTTAGGCTATCCCGAGAATAATATGCACTGTTGTAAGCTGACTAAAAGGGAGGGTCACAGTAACCTCAGGGCTGTTTTGCCTGAGCAAGCTGCAGCCCTCTGCTTCACATGCATCAACTTGTCTGACTCTTCCTTTGCACCTCACACTGACAACAACATATTGGTGACCAACGTGGGGCTCGAGGTGAGTTGGGAATCGGGTTGACTGAACGGGTGTTTAAGTGCTGCGTGGTTGGTATGCAGAGCCATCAGGAGAAGCAGAGATTATGGGTAATTCCCTGTCCCAGATTGATGAGTATGCAGGGATTTTGAAATCTCAAACCTGATCTTAAAGAAATGCCTGTTCCAAAAGATTTAGTGAGATTAATATTAGGAAAATCTAGCATCAGTTACAGGAGCATCACTATTCTGTCAGAAGAGTTAACTAAAGACAACATTCTGACAGCAACTTTGTAAACCTCCTACTGCCTACATTATGATAAGGCTGTGGGATGATAGGGCCTAATAGAATTAAACCACTAGAAGAGTAGAAAAACTTGGCAACATTGGTGTTTTCTGTTTTCTTCCCATGCTGATTCTGGTTGGGCCAGTGTGGTCAAATTGATAAAATTAGTGCAAAAATTTTATTAAGATGTTAAAAGGAGCTTTTAGTTTTAAATCACTAGCTTACTCCTGAACTTTGAGCCTAAGTGTACTCCTAAAAAGTGGTAATCCAAAAACTACATGTTAAATATCTGTATAAACTGCTAAATTAAAGCTTAACTGTATTTATGCTGTTTAAGTTGTCCTGGCTCTTTGCTGATTATGAACAAAAGTGTTTCAAAGCACAAGCTTATATATTACAGGTAACACAGATTCCAGAAAAAATCTTAAAAACAGTAAAATCAAAGATGTGAAATGATGGAGGGCTTGAAGACAGCCATACCAAAAAAGTGAAAATTATGGGTCAAATTAGTAAGCTTTATGTTTCTGTTAGTGTGTCATAATTCTTTTTGTATTTGTCTGTTTGTTCAGTGTCAGTGTATATTTTGATACCTCCGGATGGTAATATTAAATTGATAAATGAAAATTATTATAAGAGCTCTATTCAAATGGCCAAAAATTAAATGAATGCTTATATTAATAAATATGGATATTAGTTTAAAATATTAAAAATAATTATACTCAAATCATTATTCTAACAAGTTTATTTAATGTTGATGGCATTGGTATGTTGTCAAAAGTTTGCTTGGAAATAGTTTACAAAATCATTGTGGTAACTTAAGTATGGAAGGTATATAGAATGTGCTTATATTATTAAAGAAAAGAAAGTAATTTTATCCTAAGATAAAATAACTAGTTATTAAAACAAAGTAAAGTGTGGGACAAAACCTGAATAAATACAAAAGTGCAAAAGACTTGTGAAAAAGGAATTTTTGTGGTCAAAGCTAAGTAAAATTTAAGCAAACAATATAATAATATAAAGTTAAAATTTTATTCTTTCTCAAAGTTTCTCAAGTCAGTAGTCTGTTTTAGTAAAAGTTTACAAAGTTTTTCTCCTAAATAATCAGTATGCAATAAAGAAAGTCTGTTTTATCAAAATAGCTTCTTGTACTTTAACCTTATCATTTCCATGGAGAAACAGGTCTTTTCACTTTTAAAAAGAACACAATGTTCAAACCTGCTTTCTCAAAGTCAAATTCTGAAGAGTAGCTTTTATTTCAAACTGTCACAAGTAACTTGGTCTTTTACCTAAAAAAAAAAAAGAAAAAAAAGATAACACACTAAAAATAGTTAAGTTCATGTGATATAAGTTGAATGAAGTATTTAAAAATGTTGTA
>JAQZBX010025901.1:0-19993 GCA_029593785.1 Cabassous unicinctus | reverse complement strand
TCATCATGAAAGTAAAAAGATGACCTAGACAATGGGAGAAAATATTTGGAAACCACATATCCAATAAAGGATTTATATCCAGTATATTTAAAGAAATCCGTCAACTTCACAACAAAAAAGTCAAATAACCCAATTTAAAAATGAGCAAAAGTCTTGAACTGACATCTCTCCAAAAAAGATATACAAATGAGTAGAAAGCACATGAAAAGTTGCTTAATATCATTAGCTATCAAGGAAATGCACATCAAAACTGCCATGAGATACTGTTTCACACCCATCAGAATGGCTGCTATTAAAAAAATGGAAAATAGCAGTGTCAGAGAGGATATGGAGAAATAGGAACACTCATTCTTTGCTGGTGGCAATGTAAAATGCTGCAGCCGCTGTGGGAGACACTTTCGGGTTCCTCAGAAAGCTAAGTATAGAACTACCATATGACTGGCAACCCCACTACTAGGTATATACCCAAAAGAATTGAAAGCAGGGACTCAACAGATATTTGCACACCAATATCCATATTAGCATTATTTACCATTGCCAAAAGATGGAAGCCACCCAGTGTCCATCTACCGATGGATAAATAAAATGTGGTACATACATACAATGGAATATACATACAATGACCCCCACTGTCACCGAATTTGGAGTTTGGTTTGCATTTACCCTTGGTCACAAATTACCAGGTGGCTAAATGGGACCTGAAGCCCACACCTACCATCTCTCAGGCGGGTGTTTTCCCCACTGAGCTATCCACACACACCCAGGAGGTAACAGGGACACTGCTGTGGCCCCTCTGCAAGGGATTCTGAAGACAATAGAATGAAGGAACTATCTGCAGAGGCGAATCAGGGTGAAGGGAACCAACAAGGACCACCGAGGCAACCACGGACTGAAGGCGGTGGCAATCCACCACCAGCCTGGGCTGGAAAGGGCAGGGGGAAGAAGCAGGGCTACTAGGACTCAGTCAGGGCTGGGGTGGGCAGGCGGCCACCCGACAGTTGTGTAGACACAGGGCATGCAGCCAGAACTCCTGTCCAAGTGGTGCCAAGGGAGGGGAGATGCAGGCAACCTCCCCTCCTCCCACCAGCGCCTCCCACCAGCGCCTCCAGGTCTTCTCCCATCAGTGGCCAATCAGCCCCCAGCCCCGCCCCAGGGCACAGAGCAGGGCAAGAGGGGAGAATGGATGGGGCGGCATGGAGCTCAACTGACCTAAACGGAAAGCATTTCTCCTTGATTTTTTGACTGCTTCTTCCTATATGAATTTTTCCAAAATTAAAATTATTTGGCACTAAAATAGGTGAAATTTGCTACTGCTGGGATGGATAAAAGATATTTCAGGTGAAATAACCAAAAGATGTCTCAAAAACAGCAAGGTGGTTATTTCAACATAACATGAAAGATTAGTTATATTTAATTTCCATCCCCAGCTGTTGCCTTTGATCCAAACCACACAGTAGAAGATAAAAGCAAACTATCCTTTAAAAGAGAACACAGAGAATAAGTGTAGCTGCTGTGACTGCAGGAAATATGGAAATATCACCCAACTAGCTGGGAGAAAGCTTTGCTCTCTGAAAGCGTTATGGATAGATTTCCTTTATGCACCAGGCATCCCTGTGGAGCACATGGAAACCTTTTTTACGTTTCGTAATGAAAGACTAGGGAAACATGGAATTCTTTTGTAGATTTCTTTTTGGCAATACATCTCATAAACTACCAAGAACGGTGTTACACAATTTTACTAATCTAGCCACCTCTTTTTTATTTTTTTAACCTGGATGTCTTTTCCTTGAACCTTTCCCAAATCCTTAAAATAATCTCACTCAACTAGGGGTCCAAATTTGTCGCTCTTTTTTCCCAACCAACCTATTCTAAACAGTGTGCCCTATTCTATGATCATTTTGACCTAAGCCTGGATAGAAATCATTGCCCTTTTATTGTTCTCAAATGTTTCTACAAGATTAAATATGTACTAGGAGAGTTTATTATGAAGACATTATAATAAACCCTCTAACCCTCTCTTAAACCTAAATGTACAACCATGATGTTCAAGGACCATGTTTTCAAAGCAATATTTGAAATTGCACTTACATTTTTGCTTTCTATTTTTGCATAATAAAATTATTTGTGCACCCATAGTGAATTATAAAAAGTGTTACTATACAAAACTTTGTTGCAGACATTTAACTAGTTTAAGACCATTTTGGCAATGTGCCCTGTGCACTGTGATAAGAAATTATATCTCTGCAGAGATGGAAATAACCTTCAGTGCTCCTAAGAGATACCTAATTTTGAATTTTTTTATTTCTGAGAATGTAAAACATTCACTAGACCATTGAATTAACATATATTTCACATTTAATGACATTTCTATGATTTCTGGAATATATTAATGGGAAGTATCGATCCCTCAACTATCTAGAGGAAGAATTCTTTCTAATACATTGAAAATATACAAAAAGATCATATCTCATAAAATTGAATTTTGACATCTTGTATATCCCCATTTTGCCAGCTACAAGAAAATACAACCATGCAATTCAGACTCAATTCTTTCAATGTTATTTCTCTGTTATAGAATGAGTAGAATGGTTTAGAAAGAAAAGTCTGAAGAAAAAGAGCAGAACTTTTATAAGTTAAACGTTTTTGCCTGGGGATATCCATTCCAAGTTGTTTTTACCAAATCATTTGCTATGAGCTTGATTTCATACTACTCATAACTCTGCAAATGTGTATTTGATGGTAAAAACAAGAAGAGAAACATGGAAAACAGAGCAAATAAATACTCCCAGTGGGAGCTGAGCACACAATCAAGGACAGAGTTTGGCCTCTGTATGGTATTTTTTTTTGTAACTGTGGCCAAGCACTTGATGAGTCCATATCATTTTTAAATTATTTGCATCAGTTTCCTTTTCCTTTTTACATTCTTCTTTTCCAGAGTGGTTTTCTTTACCATTCATAGCTTGCTTTGTTTTTGCAGTTTACTTTAGTACTTACAGTTTTCTTTCCCATTTACAGGGACTGAAAAAGAACTGGGAAGAAGTGCATAAAGAGTTCCAGTCCCTCTCAGTATTCATAGATTCCATCCCAAAGAAGATTCGTAAGCAGAAGCTGGAAAATGAAATGAAGCAACTGGAACATGATATTGGTGTAATTGAAAAGCATAAAATCATTTATATTGCCAATAAGTAATAGTGGATTGTTATAGTAATTTTGAAGTAGGAAAAGCATGAAAAGCATAAACATGAGCCTATACGTTTTTCAAAGAGGAAAATGCTATGACAAGAATAAAAATAGCCTTACAATTTTTAAAATGCTTAGGCATGGTTAAAGAATAAAGTGAGTTATTCACTTATTTAAAAGAAAAATTTGTTTTACCAGTGTCAGCTTTTCCATGTATAAACCAATTAAAATTTGATGTTCTGTGTTTCTGTTCAATACAGTAATTCATTATTATTATGTGATTTCACATAAACATTCATTTCTGGACCCTGAAAAATAAAGTCAGTACTTAGGACTTCTAAAACTTCCTACACTCTGTGACACAAGGCACACAGTATTAAAAGCTGTTAAGTATTTTGAATTGGAAATAGTGGCATATGCTTTCTTACCACTCTAAAATATTTTCTGCATGTTGATTCAGAGATCCCCAGTTTTAACAGCATATTTTCTCTGGCAGCCTATGGCGTTCGGCAGCTATTAGCAACTACTGCTGAAAGGCTTATATTCTGATGGAGAAAAATTCAGATAGCTTGTAAAATGCAGCATTGGGGATGATTAAATAAAGAAAACAGCCATCTTCCTGATCTACTAATTTTTAAAATTTTGCTATTTCAAGATTCACTATACATGTTTTGTTAAAATGAGATGCTTGGTTTATTTATTTATCCTTTCTATTTATCTATATTGTGAATTCTAAAGTTTCTATTTATAAGATTACTTAATTTATTAAGTAATATGTTTATATAGGTAGAGCTGTCTTCAACTCAGAATAAGAAATAAAAGTCCATAAATATCTAAGAAGGAATAGCTTCTTCTATGAAATTTTAACTTAGAGAAATGCAGTAAAATACATATATGAGGGAAGCAGATGTGGCTCAATCGATAGGGCTCCCGTTTACCATATGGGAGGCCCCGGGTTCGCTTCCCGGGGCCTCCTGGTGAAGGCAAGCCAGCCCGCGCGGTGTGGTGAGCTGACGCAGCAGGACGACCCAACAAAGGGAAACAAGCAGACACAGAAAAACACACAGCAAATGGACACAGCGAGCACAAGCAGCAGGGGGGGATAAATAAATAAAATCTTAAAAAAAAAAAAAAGTACATATATGAGACTACTAAAATATCAGTGCAATAACAATTTCTCCTGCTCACTCTAATTTTTATACTATCAATGGCACAAATCAGATGATCTTTTTTGAGCGTTTCTCAAACACAGAATTGGGGTGCATTGTAGAAAAGCTTACTTTGTGACTGAAAGAAAAATGTTTATATATAAATAGTTTTGAAAACTCATATTAGGCTTTTTTTCACATCTCTTTATGAGCATCATTTGTTTAATCTTATAATCCCTTAAGGAAGATATAAAATAACATAATATATGATAAATTCTCACTAATCCAGAGTGGTTGGTGGCTATGTAGGGTAGGCTAATAGCTGTAACAGTAAACCCCAAAATGCACGATTACTCAGACGTAATAGAAACCCGTGTCTTGCTCACATAACAGTGTCGTGCTGTGAACTGATCACGCAGTCACACAGGGACCCAGGCTCCTGGAAGGCTGGGCTCCATTCTGTGCAGAGATGGGGAGTACTGTGGGCAGGCCAGGCCTGAAAATGGTGCCCATCATTCCTGCTTACATTCTCTAAGCAAGCAAAATTAGTTGCTGTCACGCACCACATCCAAATCTTAGCTGCATGATCCCATATAGATAAATCGATGGCTTTTACAGCACTGTCGCGTGAATGAGGGTGGTGGGTGTGATCAGCTCCATGCAGTCACTCAGGGACCTAGTCTCCTTTTAACAAGCAGCTCTGCCAGGACAGCGTACCTTCTCCACCACAGTTAAGGATAAGAGGCTTAGGTTAATATTTTGTGATATTTTGTGAAAAATGCATACTCATTTTTTAAGTAATTCAAAATCAGTAGCAGTGCAAAAAAATATTCTGATTATTTCAGCCTTATGGTTGGTAGGTTTTGGGGTCACCAAGTGAGTTTAAATGTTCAAATAATAACTGTGGTTTTAATAGATGGTTTTTTTCTTATTTCTATAAATATCTGCTAAGGAATCCAAACTTTTCTCCATGGTGCACAGTGTTGGCATAGACGGTTTTATAGCTTTGTAGCCCTTGTCTCCCACTGCCCTCCTAGAGAAAATTTCACTTTTGTAGCCCAGGAGGGCCCCCTGCCCTGGGATCCCAACCTTAAATAGCTCCAGTCAACCTTTCCCAATACCTACGCGCACACACATACACCTGGGCCAGCATGTCAGTCAGGAGGGATAGACACCTGTTTCAGGTGGTTGTTCAGTGACTTGAGAGCACAGGTTGAGAGACACAGGGACTGCAGTCATTTGGCGGCACACACTTGAACCTAAAAGGTCAAACTTCATTGCTACAGCTAGTTTGACTTGGTTTCTGTTCCTGCTCCAAAGTTCTCTAAGTAGGATAAAGATTCAACATGGTCTGGCCCTTGCCTGTCTCTTCAGCTCCGTTTCCTTCCCTACCCACTGACCCGACATTCCCATCGCGTTGAGTGCTAAGGCTTCCCAAACACCGACTCAGTGATGGCTCCATGTCTGAGCACACACTGCGTCCTCTGCCCAGAACTCTGTTCTTTCTCTTCCTCCCCTCCTGCACGTCTGCCTGACAAATCCCCTTTCTTCAAAGGGTCAGCTCACACCCCTGTTTCTGTGACACCCTTTCTGAGTCCACAGAGTTGGGCATCCCCTTAGAGCCCTGATCATGCTGTGTGGAGCACATCTGGATATTTGCTTGTTTGTCACGAGACTGCTAGCTTCTGGGGGGAAGCGACTGTGTATCTTTTCATCTCTGTCCTTTAGAGTCTACACAACAGCTGGTATGTAGAAGGTACTCAAAAAATCTTTATTGAATAAATGAATGACTGATACCCAAACATGTATTTGAATGTGACCCATTGATATGATTATCATGATGTAAATAAGATTTAGAAGATAGGGATCTGGGCCATCCAACCAACCAGTTGATGTGTGATCAAGTCAGGAGGAGGAAGTGTCATGGTGTGCCCATGAGCTCAAGCACCAGAGCCAGGCTCAGACCCACATTCCAGCTCAGCCACTTAAAAACTATGCACAAAACCTCTCTAAGCTACCTTGCCCTAATCCCTAAGATGGGGGTCATAACCCACAGCCATGCTGTGTAGAGTTATGATGAGAACCAAGTGATTAAATACATGTGTAGCAGTTAACACAGTCCCTGACATGTGAAAAAGACAGTACATTTATTGCTAAGATTTATTAATAAGAACCTTCCTTCATTTTTGTGGTACTTCTATCCAATTGGTGCCAGACCTGTTAGCATGAGTCAGTAGAGGTTAGGATTTCCCAATCCCATAAAATCTTGTTGAGGAAAAGGACCTATGAGACCAGCATAGAAATCTACCCTGAGCATGGCCTGGCCAGTTTCCTCAGTGTTTCACACAGATGATGGCAACTATATTTGGTAACTGCTATCTTCAGGAACTGGCAAAAATTTGGCAATACCTCTTAAGTTACTCAGCAAAGGCATTCCAAAGTGAAAGATAAATGAGTCCCTTGATGTCAAAGAGTCTCTCTGGGAGAGGTTGTCCCTTTTCCCCTAAGTGACTCTTTGCTCTTTGGGGACAAGAGGCCTCACATGTGATATTTGTGGATTAACTGTGGGCCAGGCCCTGACCTCCAGTCTTAAAGCCACAAGTTTACTGCTTTCAGGACCTCAACACTGGTGCACATGAATGAAAATGCACATGAACCTGAGTTGTCACCTGAACATCAACTTTTAAGTTTATATGAAGAAATGCTCACCTGTATAGATCCTCATAATGAGTGCTTTCTTACCAGCTGCCAAGTTAGATGGGAGGACAAATCATAGTCAAGAGTACTGTGGATAGAACAGAGTCAAAAAGAGAAAGACATTTATATTATCTTATAAAAATCCCTCTAGCCGACATAACTTCTTGTCACTCAACAAATATGGAGTGCCTACTACATGCCAGGATCTCTCTGAGTTGCTGGGAATATAGTGAGAAGTCCGAAAGAATTACACAAATACATTTATAATTAGAAATTGGAATCAGCGTTTTGAAAGAAAAAACTAGAAGTCCCTGCAAGGGAGTATCAGGGGAGTCCTACATCAGAATGCGTAGTTAAGGAACACCTTCCTGAGGATTCAACGGTTAAAGTTAGATGGAAGGATCCGTAGAAGCTGGGGCGGTGGGAAGAGCAGGCTTGGGAGGGAAAAGACTTCCAAGCAGAAAGAACACATGTACGAAGCATCTCGTGTGGGAAGCCCCCGGCCCGCAGATGGAAGGCAGCCGTTGCGGCAGGACTGTGCTCAGAGGAGGGGGGCGGTGCAAGCTGGAGGGGCAGAGGGACCAGGGCCACGGGTGGGTTTTAAGCAGCGAGGTGGTGTGATGGGATCAGTAGTTTTAAATGACCACTTTCTACCAGATTGAACAATGGGGGGGACTCGTTAGAAGGTTATTACAGTCCTCCAAATGGTGACCTGGACAAGGCTGTAGCAGTGAAGCCAGAGGAGCAGTTGGCCTCGAGAACATTTGGGAGGTAAAACTCGAATTTGGTGGTGGATTGAAGGGGGAGGGAGAAGGAGGTTTCAAGGATGATGACCAAGTTTCAAACTTGAGCAACCGGGCAGATGAGGGTGCCATTTTCTGCCCTGGGGAAGTTTAGAGGAGAAGCACATTGGGAAGGACATGGGGACGAGAACAAGACTATAATTTTAGACATGTGAAGTTTGTGACATCTAGGAAATTTTCATAGATGGGATGGGTGGATCTAGAGATGGACGGGTTGATGGGCAAGTTAGATAAAGAAGGTAAGGGAAGGAGAGGGAAAGGAGGGGAAGGAAAAGGAATGTAAGGGGAAGGGGAAGGGAACGGAAGGGAACAGAAGGGAAGAACAGAGAGAGAACGAAAGAAAGGAAAAAGAATTTGAGTCAGAAAAGAGGCCTGGTTATAAATTTGGGGATTCATCAGCATTGATGAGATCACCTTGAGAGGAAAGTATAGAGTGAGAAGGCAATAAATGAGCTCTCAGCAACTCTACTGTTCAGGGATCAGATGGGAGAGCAGGAGCAAACATAGGACAGGCTGAGACGAGACGCCAAAGAGATCAGAAGACAACCAGGAGGCCAAGAGATTCAAGAATTCACCAGTCCTTCATCTGCCCTGCTGAGTCAACTTCTGCATGCCTCCCTCACGCCTGTCCAAACACTTACACTGAAGTCCTGTTATCACTCTAGATTGTTCATACCCCTGGCCAATGTCACTAGTTTGGCAAGTGACTTAACATGCTAACAAATTTAGCTGACCTTTGGCCATCAAATTGGAGGAAACTTTTCAGCAGCGAAGGAGCCTGCTGCTTGTTAATCTCATAGCTAACTCATGAGTGCCATCTACTTTCCTACATTTCCAAGGTCTTAGTTACTCACAGGAGGTGACTGGTTCATAAACATTGGTTACTGCAGGTAGAAGACAGACATGGGTAAGAGAAAAAGAGCAAGATAATTTTTTCTGGAGGTTTTTTCCTTTCTGGAAAGATATGGTATTGTGAAAAAAATCAGCAGGTGTGACTCTGGCAGTAAGTTATGTGACCTTTGGGAAATCACTTAAGTCTCATCTGTAAAATGAAGAATTCAACTCCATTATGTCCAATCCTCCCAATTCTAGTGGATCATAGCTATAACGCTGTATGACTTTTTTCAACTTAGCTCAACCAAAAGTTTGGTTTCTAAACTGTTGAGAATGCAGAAAAGTGCCAGTGGGTCCATAGTCAATTACTTGCACTCACTCTCATCAACCCAAAAGCCAGTCTTTAGACATGCTAGAAAGAACGTTAGTAATGCAAACACTAACTAGGTTTTAGATCTTTTCAGATGAAAACTTCCTTAATAACAGCCATTTGAGGTTTTCAATCACAGGATTTTCCTCTAAGGACTTTAAGCTAGTAAAGAAAAGAGGAAAGAAAGAACAGAAGAGAAGGAAGGAAAGGAGGGGAGGAGAAATTTAAAAGAGAGAGGTCCTGTTAGCTAGAAAGAGTGGGTCTAATTACAGAAGAGCATTCTCTCAGGCCGTGTCAGAGCCTCTGTACTCTAAGGACAGTATCTGTGGCTGCCAACAAAAGAGCCTTGTCTTCATAATACAAATTTGCTGAATGAGGTCAGAGGTGTGGTAGCATTTTTTCCCTCACACATAATGTGTGATAAAGAGAAAGAAACGAAAATAGCAACAGACTAAGGGAATGCTGATTATACCTGCAAACAAAGATTTTTTCACAGGATCAGTGTAATAAGGCCATGCATATATTAACTATAAACAAATTGCACATTCAGAGACCATCTATCAATGCAGATTTTTTACTCTAAAGGATGCTGTCTGATCAGAAAGGAGCCTGGACAGATGTTTTCCTGGTTTCTTTTAATAAACAGCCTTCACTCAGGCATTTAAGTGAGTGTTGTCCATGAAGCAAGGGCACACTCACCTAAATGATGCCGCCGACGCGTGAAACATCTGTGGAATTCTTCTGGAATAAAAAGCATGCATGCCACCCACGACCCAGGCCAGCATGTTCCCTTCTCCAGAGACAACCAATGCTATCAATTTTATGAACCTTTTCAGAAACAGTTGATAAAAGCAAATGCATATATATGTATATAGACTATGTATGTGTGTATGTGTGTATATCCTGTACGTATGTGTATATGGATGTGTACAAACATGTACATGTATGTGTGTGTGCACATATGCCCCTCACTTTTTAAAAAAACTCAAATGTGAGCATTCAGTAACACTTGCCTTTTTCAGTTAAAATTGTGCAGATCATTTTTAATAATATAGAATGCTCTTTATTCCTTTTTGCAGATGCACGATATTGGATTGTATGGGTGTATATGTTTTTTGCCAGTGTCCTGTTGATAGACATATGTATGTTCAAATTTTTTTCTATTGAAACCAGTTCTTCAGTGAATAATCTTTTGTGTGTGTGTGTGTGTGTGTGTGTGTGTATATATATATATATATATAGCTGAGAGAAATAACTGGGTCAAAAGGTATGTGTTCTTGTAATTTTATTAGGAACTGTTTTTATTTTATTTTTTTTTTGTTTGAACATGGGACCTTGTACATGGGAAGCAGGCACTCAGCCACTGAGCTACACCCATTCCCCTATTTTATTCTTTGTGTGTGTATGAATAGGCAAAACATACACATGGTCCAAAATTCATAATTCATCCAAAAGGAAGTAGGGAGAAGTCAGCCTCCCACACATCTCTTTTCCTATAGCCACCTAATCCCCCTTCCCAGAGGCAACCACTGTGACCAGCTTCTTGTGTGTCTCCCCAAATGTATCTGTGCATGCGCATATCTACAATATAAAAATAATCAATATATCTATAAAAGAATTCCTCATATTTAGCAGATATGTGCCAAGTGAGCTATCCATCAGGTTAGCATTCATGTTAGGAATAGCTTTTTATGGGCTCATCGTTCATCAGCTGTAAACCATCTATATTGTGAATCTCATCCATTATGCAATGGCTTCATTGACGCTCACTTATTTGTTCATTCTGGATGGAAGAGCAGCCATGGATACGGGACCCTGTTCTGTCCTTGGCCACAAGTCGCTGAACTTTCCAATCTGTATTCATTGTCCTCTATGCTTGCTGCACAGCAGCCATTCTGAAATCTGTCTCATCATCCTAGTGGCAGGGTCTACCGTTTCCTGCATTTTGTGCTTTTCTCTTTCTTGGCTGTCTTTTCCAATCTTTTCCAATCCCATTTACTCACTTTAGGTTGCAAGCATTAGGCACATCAGGCAGACTGAACCTCCACAACAGAATTCTATTCACATCTATCTCTCTACGCAAACTGCACTGCACACTTTTGCCTGAGTGCCCCTCTCTCTCATGGTATCTTGCTGAAAGCAACAAGGAACAAGCGACTCACCACAACCTAATGAGATTTTCCAACTAGACCCCCAAAGGGGCAAGATAGGCATGAAGGTTCTCTTCCAAGACAGTGCAAGTGACACATTTATCAGATGTTTTGTCATGGAATAACAAGGGTCAATAGCTTCCCAGCCTGCCCAAGGATCTAATCACCTACACGCCACCCTATTCAATGACTACGATGAGGAATTGGAACTTCCTATGCACAGAAAGCCTCCAAGTCTTACTTCCGTAGGACTCTGATTCGACGATGTGGCTATTGAGTTGCCTTCGCAGACTTGGTAGCTACTTTGCTCTTGTATGCTCCTGGTTCTCTATTCACCAACAGTGTATTTCAAGAAAAAGTTAATTGTCCAATTCTCTTTTAAACAAAAGACAGTGGGACTACTCTCTTGTCTACTTTCCTGCCTCCAATCCTTGACCATTCTGAGGCCAATGCAGAGGACAAACCTTGATCTTGTGCAATTCTCACACATGGGCTGTTCTCTTTTGGGCAAATGCAGGTTTCTTTCATCGTTCTTGGCCTTGAGGAGGCAGTCCAATTTTCTTCTGGATCAGCTCTCTGGCTGCATGGCCAGCAGGCTCAGCTTCCAGATCTGGAGTTTATCCACGTGGACAAACCCTTTCCTTGGCTTTTCTTCAGAATTATTGAGATGACAGGCAGCTTCCACCTAGAGATAGGATGATCTCCAGTGCTAACATGAGTGGCATGTAGGTGTGGTTGAGATAAATCGTAAATATGGAGAGTTAGGCCTCAAATTACAACATCATCCTAGAACTTGGATCTATATCGTTAAACTGCTTTAGTTCTTTGTAATGCACCCAAAGCTTTTTAAAAATTGCCTTGACATACCCTTTGGGAAATTGAAATACAGCAGTAAATACTTAAGACTCTTTTTTCTAAATATTTTCTGTAACTTGAAATGAAGAGCATGCCAAGACTCCAACTTTTAAAATTTTCTGTTTCTTTCATTAAACAAGTTGATGAAAATTGTCCCTTATACTTCTTAAAAAACACAACATTATGAGGATTATTAACACCATGGAAATATAATTTTGAATGTGGCTAAAAGTGGAAATTTTAGGTTCCACATATGTTATTGAATAAAATTTTTAAAAAAACAAACCCCAGGACTTTACAGCACAAACAATGAACTAAATAGTACAATTACAAAGGTCTGCACTAAGGCACAGTGCTAATAATAGGGGGCATATGGGAACTCTACTTTCTGCATGATATTTCTGTAAACCTAAAATTCCTCTAATAAAATTTTATTTTAAAAAGTGAGTAAAATTGAAATATTCTCAGAAAGTAAAAACATAAGCTAAGGGCCTTAACTTAAGCAGAGTAATCCTCTTTGTCAAAGATGCATTATTCTCTGGTTTAGCCTTATGTTTCTAGTACTATCTTGTCATTTTTAAGCACTATCTGATTTTGACTCATCAAATGAAATTTCTTTTTTTAGAAACAAGGTATATTTCATGCAAATGGAATTAAATTATACTTAAGTGTTTAGACTGATAATTTTTATTATTACAATCCTTTTAATACACACCTTGAGACTAGTCTTTTAAAACAGATTTTAAAACTATTTTAATATAGATTCTTTAAAAAGTCACATCAGAATTCAAGTATTCTAAATTGTTTATTAAAATGTTTAAATTAATCCAAAATTATATTTGCTAAATGATATTTTTCTGGGGTTCCCTTGTAGTGCTGCACTTCTATTCTACTATTGCATGTTCTGGCTCATGCTTTGCTTATTTGTCCTTTTTACATACCCGCATATCATTAAATCTAAAATGTCACCACATATCACTAAGGAAGGAAAAACTCTAACAATTAAACTGTCATAACTCTTTTTGACCACTAAGAATTTTTATTTTATACTTGTAGAATGAGCTCTTTTATACTTGTTTAGATGCAGATTTTCCCCACATATTCTTATGTGACATAAAAAGAAAAATATTAGCAAGATACGTGGTAAAGATAGTCCTAAAATGTCTTTCCATTCAAAGCCAGACTCATCTCTATCACTTTTCTACTCAGAATTGTCAATGTCCATATTTTCCCATGTTTTCTGTGCCACCAGAAGCATTGGTGATAGAACATTTCATGCGACATGGATGTTATTCCAAGCTACCGACACCTCTTCTGCAAGTTTTGGTGATGATGGTGTTGGATCTAATGACAACTACTTCCTCTTACTAATGTCAGATTTCATCCCTCGGCTCTGTTTCCACAACTTTCTGTGTACATAAACACTTTTCAAGGATAAATAGTAGTATCATCTTTTGTAAGGCATTTTAAATGTCAGTTAAACACCTGTAGAACCAACAACGGAAAAAAACTCAGGTGATATTGGCAATGACCAAGTTTGCTCGGGTGCGCTTAATGTAACTTACATGGCAACTGCCACCTGGTTGATTGAAATCAGTTCTAATGCATCCTTGTTTCAGAGATGTTCCAATGTGAAAACATCCATCTGCTGGTAAATGAAATATGGTCCTAGACCTCTACCAAAGCATCCGCCCTGCTTCCAAGATGCCACCTCTTCTTTAAAAAGCTGGCTCTAATCCAGTGGAAGTTTTCCATGATCTTTTGTACAGCAGTGGGGTGTTACATTTGCTCTCATCTTCAGAATAAATTCCGATGAGCCAGGCTGCAAGAATCCTCTTTGGTATTGCTTCGCAGAGCTTTCGACTGAGACCCTCCTGGGAAATTAAAGCAGAATAAAAGAGCAGTGAGCACCCAAGTGCCCACTTTGGTGGTTGGTTTCATAAACACAGAGTTGGATTGTTGGATGAGCATTTTTCTTAGAGAGAAATGCCCTCAACATTACAGCACTTGATACCTGCCTGTTGGACTTGACTCCTAACCGATGCTTACTTTCTGTAGCTCAGATATTTGTGTGGAAATTCACGGCAGCAATTACCCTTCCATTTCATGGGGGGGAAGTTTTGTTCCTATGGTAACTGTTTGAGAACAGCACATCCTTACTATACTTCGAAAATATGCAGCCCAGCCTTATGGGAGTACACATCATCTTGAAAGATTTCCCCTTTCAGTGATTTTTTCTTTCACCTGATTTCAGAATAAAGCAAAGCTTTGTTTCTAAGAACTGCTAAGGAAGAGCCTCAGAAACTGAGACACATGAACAGGCTCTGCCCCTTGCAGCTGTCACTGGAAAGCAGCAACGTGGCCCTGGAGTGATTTCTGGGAGCACAAACGAAGTCCCTCTCGGGCTGTAGTTCTCCAGACCCTTTGCATTTTCTTTGCAGCACCCTGTTTGCTGTGCTTGGGAGGTTGCTATGCAGAGTGATAGAAAAGGCTGGGTTTTCTAAGGCAATCAAGCTTAGCAAAGGCATGTTTAGGATGCTGCAATGGCTTCTTAGGACATTTTCAGATTTCCCTGGAGGATGCCAAAGAATGTTCAGGATAAGAAAAGATAAATGCCAATAATGGCCTAAAATGTGATAAAAATCATCAGTTCCAGGGGCTTTGTAACTGTAGACAGCACTTTCACAGCAGTTTTGGAAAGTGTTATTATTTTTATTTTTGCAAACAAAACGCCCTCTCCAAGTTCTTCTTCAAATTTGCCACCTTCTATGGATTTTTTCCTTATAAAAACTATATGCTACAAACTTAATAAAGCAAAGAAATAAATACACAAAAGGCACAACTTTTAAAAATGTTACCAAAATTAGCATCATGGTCTTCTTTTCATTTTATCCTCTTTTCTGTATGATTTTTTCTTCGGAAGTTACATCTGGAACGAGATCTACAGAAACACGACCAGTGGGGCTAATATATACATATATAATGTACTTTACTATCTATGCAAAGGGGTTTATTTTGAGGGGTCGGTTCGTGCACTTGTGGGGGCTGGCAAGCCTGAACTCTGCAGGGCAGGCCGGAGGGTGCCCACTCAGGCCAGAGTGGGTGCTGCAGACCTGAGTCTGAAATCCACAGGGCCCGAAACTCAGGCGGGACTCGTGCGCTGCAGTCTCGAGGCAGAATTTCTTCTCTGGAAACTTCTTTGCTCTCAAGGGTTTTTGCCGATTGGATGAGGCCCACCCCCATATCCGAGGACTCTACTGAAAGCCAACCACGCAGAGTCAGCCACCCTTCCGCACCACTGCGCAGCCACGTCCAGACCGGCGCTTGATGCAATCAGGGGGTGCCGTAGCCTGACCACGCTGGCACGTGGCAGTAACCACCCCGAGGCCCCACCTGAGGACGTCAGAGGGCACGAAAGGAATAGGGGCAGCAGTGGACGGCGGAGCCCTGGGCAGCACCGGAGAGGATTTTGGACAAGCCAAGGACAGTGTGAAGGACACGAGCTGCTCGTGAGCGGGCGTGGGGGGGTGGTATCTGGGAGGAGATGGGCTGAGGGTGTGGAGGGCTTTCCCTGCTTCCTCAGCTGACCCTGGGTGCTGCCCAGGACAGCCACCCGCCCGAGCAGGAGCACCTCAGAAGGGCAGCGCATAGGCTTTGCTTTCCTTGTGCATCCGCCCCAAAAAGGGAAGCAAAGTTCTCCCTCTTGGGCCAGGGAAAACTCCCTCCCCATATGGGGCCAGAAGGCAGAAGGAATGATAGCCGAGTCTTACCTGGAGAGAGGTTTTTAAAAATCTACTGAGTCACATTTTACATCCATATTTTCAACTAATTTCTGTGTAGCTGATTGTCAGAAATACCGAAAGCCTGGTCGATGGTAATTGTTTAACTGTTTAAAAAAAGGAAGTATTGCTTTCCCACATTCCCTTGTATCGTTAGGAGATGGCTAGTTTCCTTCCGTCTTGGCGGGTCGAGCCATAATGACTTGGTGCATATCATTATCAGTACTGTCCAAATAAGGCTTATAGGGGGCAGGGGGATGCAGAGAAGTCTCACAGAAATTGGTTCACCGACTTAGATGCACAATTAAGCAAAGGGTGCTGCATTGAGAAATACTAGGGCTTAACTGTAAGAAAGAAAAGAAAGAAAATTCATGATCCTTCATGTCTTACCTCCAGGGTGAGTGAGCAGCGCATCTGGAGGGATGTGCTCATTTGTAAGAGCCCCGTCTTTTCATCATATCTGAGCATGGCCTCCATTAAAGGCGGCCCAGGTGGTAGCAGCTGCGCGGGGTGAAAGCAGTCACCGGCTTCGTCGTGTAGTGGCAGCAGAACGGGCAGTGCAGACCAGCTGCGTCCGGCTCTGCCACTCTTTGAGCACATGCACACATACCTACGCACATGCTTGCTCGGATGCACGTCCACAGGCACACGCTCATGCCCACACACGTGCCCAGGCACATATGCATGTGCACATGCACACACAACCATGCACATGTGCACACAAGCACACACATGCACACATTAATTAAAGAAGCCTCGGGAGCTCTGGAATCGTGGAGGGAGGTGTTGAACCCAGTATCTCTGGAATCTGAAGTCTCCCTGGTCTGTTATGCTGAACGAAGCAGTGGGTTTTGCTCTTAGCAGGCACTAAATCTGTTTATCAAAGGAGGTAAAAATAATAATAATAACTATCTAAATTGGTATATGACTTTTCAAAGAGAAGCCATGTATAGCCAGTAAAATGAGAAACAGACATTGCCAGCTTCTTCTCTAGGATAGTGATAACCACAGAAGCATGTACAGATGGCGCGTACCAGAGTCTGTGCTGTTCTCAGGACTTGCCCTCAATTAACTCTCTTTGATCTTGTAATAACCCAGAGAGCAACGTATGATGCAGGCGCCTTTTACCACAAGGAAACTGCAGCACAGAGAGGTTAGGTCACGTGTCCAAGATCTCACCGGGAATGGCTGGCCTTGGCAGCGCGGCTGACGGGTGAGGGGGGATGCCTGAGAAGCAAGGCCTTCCCCGGGCTGCACGCTGGATGCTCAAGAGCACAGGACCAGGAGCTGGGGTTTCATTTCCTCTCTAGCCTCGTGCCTGTACCACATTCAATCACTTTAATTCCACAGGTGTGAAGTGGCACATTCTAACAGTGGGATCAGATTATGAAATAAAGGGAAGACCAAGAGGGAATCGGGCTGACAGCTACTCTGGTGATGCCAGGAAATGTCTCGAGCAGGCTGGTCCAGAGAAAGGTCCAGAGAAAGGGGGAAAGACTGAAGGAAGCCAGGGGTGTTTCAGTCCAAGAGAAAGTTCATGAGAAAGTTACACGTACCACACGTAATGTTTATTAGTACTTTGTTCTTTATTATTAAGGCCTTAGCACATATTTCATTTTTCTTCTCTAAATACTCAGGTGCTGTAGATTCCACAATGGCAAATTGCATCTTTGCATGTTCAAGTTTCTCTCTTATGCTCTGGACGTACAAGGGAGGTTCCAATCCATGCTTCCTTTGGAGTGCATACTGACTCACCTGGGGGAAGGCTGTGTGAATCCTGTGTGTTTGGGGCAGGTTATTCTTCCAGGCCTGCTCTGTAAAGTCAGTATCCTACTGCTGTTGTTGGCAAGTAGAACTCATTCTTCCTGCCACTCAGCAATCTTATTCTGAAGGTTTGATGTTCCTACTCATCATAAACCTTTTAACCGAAGTTCTGCTCCCTGGGAGCTCCACTGCCTTCCAAGTTACACGACCTCCAGGAGGCTTCAGGTAGGTGTGCGGCTCGTGGAATCGGTTTCATTGTTCTGTGCTTGATTCAGTCACATGCAGATAGTCTTCAAATGGAGCAAATCCACAGGCCTCACACTTGCTCAGTAGTGAATAAAGAAACAGATACAAATGGTGTTGCTCCAAAGAAAAACCGAAAGGCACAGGTAGGACAGTGTCAGAACTTTCCAGTAAACAACTGTTCAAAAGTGACACTGGGTAGCCTGCAAAGGGTGGACTGCCCATCCCTAAGAATCCTGACCACTGAATAGACAGCCTCTGAGATTCCTCTTGCTTTAACTCAAAGACTTTTGTGATTATTTTCACAGAGAACATAATTGTTTCTGTTCCTAGATGCCTAAGCTCTCAGAAATTTAAAGAAACCATTCTGAGGGGTAAGAAAGTGAAAGGCAGAGCTCTCAGCTGGTTTTATGAAGCTTGTGAACTTAATTTTCTAAAAAGCCCATATAGGGGCCGTGCTGGGACACCCAGCTGGGGCTGAGTAAGGAACCAAGGGCAGACAGACAGTGGGGAGGAGAGGGGGGAATGGAAGGAAAGTGGAATAATATTGGATATGTTGCTCAGCCTCCGCGGAGACTCGCCTTTCTTTATACGAAATGGAAATGCTATTAATAAACCTCAGAAGTCTATTATTATCACACTCAAATTCCTATTTTGAAGAACTAGGAGAGAATGGAAATCGGTTGAGTCCACATCTAAAAGAAAGTACAGATCTTAAATTCTGCTTTTGCTTTTTGACCTGACCTTTCTTTGATTCATGCTGTTTCTCTATTCCAGGAAGTGTGGAAGAAAGAAAGACCATCCCACAAACTCTTCTCATGTTATTCCATGGACCTCTAAGCTACGGGTCTGCTGGCCACGGACCTTAAGTTCTCCGTTATCTCCTACAAATAGAGTAGGAAACAGTTGAGCCAGTATCAGAGCTGCCACTCTAGGACAGCAGGTCTCAAATGGGGACAGTTTAGCTCTCCAGGGGCCATTTGGCAATGTCTGGAGACATTTTTGATAGTCACAACTGGGGGTGCTATTGGCATCTACTGGGTAGAGGCCAGGGATGCTGCTAAACACCCTACAATGCACAGGACAGCCCCTGACAACAAAGAATTATCCAACCCAAAATGTCACTAGTCCTAAGGTTGGGAAACTCAGGTCTAAGCTCAAGTAAGTGCATGACAGTTCACATACCAGGGCAACACCACTGGTAAAATCTTCTTGGCATCCGAGCTGAGAGAGTCTTAGCGTGGCGGCACTAAGACTGCAGATTTGAGAGGTGGAGAGGGGAGACCTTGCCTGCATTCTCCATGAATCTTCAGAAGTTCACAGAACAGGCTGTGTGGAAGGAGGGGGGTGCGGAGAACACAGTGCTTCTTGCATAATTACCTCCTCTATCTTCTTTCTATATTTTTCTGATTATGCAAAAGCAAACTGGCTCTGTGGAATTTGGGGCTGCCTGTCATTTTACATCATTTTCCATGGTTTGACTTTAACATTAGAGTTTTCCCTTTTAGTTTTCTTTTACAAGAAGAAGAAGAAAGCATGGAAGACGATTTGGAATTTTTTTTTTTAATGTCTAACATTTCTAAGAATAAAACAAATCATTGTTTCAGGTTTTCCTAGTCAACACAAAGAGGTTAATGAATAACTATCCTAATGACAACTTGAATAACCATTCTCAATATTAACCAATTTTTTAAATCTGCTACTTTTAATAATCCAATCCAGTTGATTAGACAACTGGTCAGAACCTAGACAGTATGCCTGAATCAATAGCTCCAAAACACAGATCCGTTGTAAGATTGGTGGGAGGGGGTGCTGAAATAGAAAGCAGAAAGCTCGTAATTAACACCACAAAAAGTCATAATATAAAGGAAATATGACTTGACTATTGAGGTGAAAAGGTAGCGATACAAAGTCCAGGTACGACTTTCACAATTTATGAGGCAGTCTGTCTATATCATTTAAGCTTTGGCAAAATCCCCAGACCCACAGAGAAGTCTGAGTCACCCATCTCTCACTCCTTTATTCTCCGTGTGAAAGGTGACCTGAATGTATGTTCTGTGACAAATTGTGCTGAACGTGCAGAGAAATCTGAGAATAAAAAGCCAAATGACATCAATCCTAGAGTTAGAAATTATTTTTTCTTGGATAAGCATTTGTCCTTCACATACAA
>JAQZBX010025900.1:0-29258 GCA_029593785.1 Cabassous unicinctus | reverse complement strand
TCATAAATCTCTGTTAATGTGATTAAAGAAATAAACTTACCTGTTCTTTCACACATAGCCTAAATGAAAAGTTAATGTAGTTTGTAAATAATATCTCTGTATCAAAAGTAGCACATTAAGCTGCCAAGAAATAATGACACCTACTTAATATTCTTTTTGTGTTCTGTTATGTCAGTCTCAGATCCATATGCTGGAAAGAAAAGGTTTAGTGGAGATATTTATTACCCCAATGTTGTAGAATTTCTAGTGTCTCACCCTCACAATATTATAGCAGAGCTATGCAACCAAATGTAAACACCAGTCCACATTTAACTAGAACTTGCCTAATTTAGTTAGCCAGAAAAGAAACAAAGGTAGAAAAGTAAACTTGGAATAATATTCCAGAATTCATAATCATTATTGGATTATATTTCATTCTCTGTTCCAGATAATAACTCCTGAAATACACTGTTTCTTTGCTCTAAATTTATATACAAATTTTTTAATGTTACTGATTCTGGTTTTATTATAGATGATTGGTTTTAAAAATGGTAACTGAGGAAATGTATAGACTGCATTAAACATATGGAAAATATGTTACAGAAAGTAGAAGGACTTGAAAAAATACCAGCACTATAATAGTAATATTACATGAATTAGTAATTTTAATATGGACTTTTAGATTTATTAAGAACCTGTGGCAAATTGAGGTGATTAAGAGTTGCTAATGTGAGATAAGTTTTAGGATGGTATAGATAGATGAAAAAGAGGAAATAAATATAAACGTATAGCAAATCTGAAGGTGTTTAAATTCTGAGCTTGAAGGAGACAGAGAATCACTGAAGGAGTTAAGTAAGAAGGTAACATAACAAAAAATCTGTTTTATACAGGGCTTATTTAGATAGTAGTACATGGATGGATTTTGCTGGATGTTTGGAGATAGTGTAGAGAGAGACTAGAGGGAATGAGGCCAATGGAGAGGTTCAAATGAGCATAAAGGACTAGTGATAAATAATGGAGTTAAAATAAAGAGGAAAGTTTGCATATTTGTCATATTTACAAGAATGATTCAATGGTTTCTTGGCTAGGTTTTAGTTAGGAGAGGCTTTGTATTTGTACCAGTAGTGTGGGTGATACAGACGTACTTCAAGATAGGGATTATAGAATAGAATAAATTGTAGGAAGTGAAGTCTTTCTACATTTATAAATCTTATTTTAGATATGCTTGAATTACATGAAATTTACATGCATCCAAAAGGATATTGCCATTTAAATATGCCCTAACATAGGGAATACAGTTTGACTGGAACTGAATTTTGGAATGGAAATATGAAATTTATTATTGTACATATGGTAATTTAAGAAAAGACAAAATAAACTAGGAATATTGTATTTGGTGAGGAGAGAAGCAGGTCAATAATGAAGCCCTGGGAAAGTGCAACTGTCTATGAAGGAGACTAAGTAAGGGTATATTGAATTACAGGGGGAAGTCAAGAGAGGTGTTTAGAAGCCAAGAGAGGTATGAATTTAAGACAAAAGATTCAAAACTATCATATGGGCTGGAGAAATCAAATGCATTAGCTATGAAATAATACACTTTAACTTTGGCAGCTATGACATAGTTTGAGATGTTGAATAAAAGGGGCTCTAATTAAGTTAGTATTGAAGGTGTGGCTTGAGAATAATAAAAGTGGAAAGATGTTTTGTCAAAAGAAATTGCATATTCAAAGGCTCTGACAGACAGGGCTCATATAACAGCACTACACAAATGCACCATCCTGGGAGAGTTAACGGGAGTTCAAATCCTGTTGTGCTACACTAGCTGAGCTGATCTCTGTCAAAGAGCTGAGTTAACTGAGTAAAGGAACAACTTTTCCTTTGCACAAAACCAACAGTTCAGTGGGGTTGCATCATTCCAGTGGTGGCAACTTTCCTTTAGATCCAGCAATGCTAATGGAAGCAAGATCTTAATGTGTCAGGAGGAGTTTGTGTGACTGGAAGATGGCAGATGTGAGGAAAAGGGATTGGATCAGATAAGACTGGACTTGGGGAAGATGATAAAGAGTGTAGGGCAACAGTCTAGGGCTGAGATAAAGGAGACTGACTGGTATGATGGTAAGGATTGGAAAGAGTGGATAGAGATGGAATAGCTTAGTTGTGCAATCATTGATGCAATAGATGTGGTGGATAAGAACATTGAAAAAATTAAGGATGAAAGCCCAGTTTAGAGTTCAGAAATTTGATTGATGGCAGTGCCATTTAACCTGGAAACTAATAGCTTTAAAGAATGAGAAATGTGAAATTTAGCAGTCTAGTTAAAAATAGCAGGATTCCACCACAAAAATATTTGAAAACCCATGCATTATACCACACTAACTATAAACTTGCCTAGGTGCTTTCTGGATGCCCAGATGAATTTAGGATTATCGCTCTATTTTTTCAAACCTTTTTTGTTTGTTGGCTTGTTTTTGGTCAGTGCCTAGGTTATTACTGATATTATCATCATTACTCTGCCATAGCTCCAAAATCCAGGAACACTGCAGACATATGGACGAGGAGAATGGCACTATGAAGAGTGAATTCTTTCTCCTGGGATTTAGTGACCATCCCGAACTTCAGAGTCTTCTATTTGCTGTGTTTTTTTCCATCTATTCTGTGACCCTGATGGGGAACCTTGGGATGATTTTTTTAATCATAACGAGCTCTTACTTGCATACCCCTATGTACTTTTTCCTCTGTACATTGTCCTTCATTGATGCATGTTATTCTTCTGTCATTACTCCCAAATTACTTGTGGACTTGGTTTCTGATAAGAAGACCATTTCTTATAATGGATGTGCTGCACAGTTATATTTTTTCTGTTCTTTGGTTGATACAGAATCTTTCCTTTTGGCTGCCATGGCTTATGACCGGTACATAGCAATATGTAATCCACTACTTTATACCGTTATTATGTCTAAGAGAGTCTGTTGCCAGCTTACAATTGGAGCATTTTTGGGGGGCACCATGAGCTCAATTATACACACTACTAACACTTTTCATCTGTCTTTCTGTTCCAAAGAAATTAACCACTTCTTTTGTGATATCTCCCCATTATTCTCTCTGTCCTGCACTGACACTTACATGCATGACATGGTTCTGGTAGGTTTTGCAAGTTTGGTTGAAGCTATTTGTCTTTTAACAGTTCTTCTCTCTTATGTCTACATCATCGCAGCTATCTTCAAGACAGGCTCTGCTGAGGGAAGAAAGAAAGGGTTTTCCACTTGTGCTTCCCACCTGATCGTTGTAACTATCTACCATGGTACTTTGATCTTCATTTATTTGCGCCCCAGCACAGGTCACTCACTGGACATTGACAAAGTGACCTCTGTGTTCTATACATTGATTATACCCATGTTGAATCCTCTGATTTATAGTCTAAGGAACAAAGATGTCAAAAATGCCTTTAGGAAAGTAATCAGCCTGAAACAGTTTTCTTAAGAAATGATAAAAATGGACCTGACAGCCTTTTACAATGCCCATTCCTTGTGAGGTTAGAATTGATGAAAAATTCAGTTTAATGTGAATGTTTCCCAAATCTGCAGGCAATGAGACCTCAAGCACAGAATGGGGCCAGGGACTAAAATCCAAGTCAGGGTACCTACATCACTTATTTCAGTTGCAGATTGAAACTTCATTTTATTTCCTATATTTCATATTCTTACTCATTGTATCTTCTCACCTTAACCTTCCATCACAATTAATCACAATATTGGCTAAGCCATTGACATACCATAATCACTTTTGTATAAGAAAATAAATACACTCACTTAGTCTCTTTTCCAATTAATTTTTGTTTCTATGTACATATGTGTGCATTGTAGCTTAGTTTTTCAAATTCTACTCATACTAAAAACGGCTCAAATAGTAATCCTGTATGTTTTTTTCTGAAACCTCCTTTAATTTTCAAATGATAACTTGTATTCTGAACTTCACTAGACTCTTATGTACAATTTCTTTTAAGACCCTCAGTATTTTGTACCTTACATTGTAGCTCTTTGGGACTGTCATATATTCTTCTAATACACTTATTCATTAACTCCTTATTCATTATTTGATTCCTTGCTGCTTTATCACAAGAGTCAACCCAGTATAGATATGAGTGAATCTTCATGAAGTAAACGTAAGTAAGTTTACTATTGATTGTTTTTAACTTAAATTTACATACCTCAAATAGGAAGAAACTATTTCTATCTCTTATAGTATTTTTGGTACATTCTCAAGTGTGGCACTGAATACATAATTGACTTAAAATAGGTTGCCTAGCATGGTAGCATTTTTTAGACACCAATTTATAAATATTGACTAAATTAAAAACTGGTTCAAAGAATATTTTGTCAAAAATATATTCAGTCTGAAGTCTTTTCGATGATAAGCAAATAGCTCATTGTTCTGTGCAATGGTGTGCTCTCAGAGCCAGAGATCGAAACTGGAATATATGAATGGTGGGATATAATCTGGTGTATTGTTGGGGTCTATTGCTAATCTGTTCAAATGCACACAGAGAAAGAGTGGCTGGAAATTCTAAAGAAAGTGCTAAACCAAAAGGTGAAGGAGAGAGGATGAACTAGAGAAGAAAGCCTTCTGACAATGAGAATTTATGGTGGATTCTAATTCCATACCACAGTTCCATTCACTGCAGTGGGATTTATTTTCACAAGATCATTGAAAGAGCAGAGCTCTGGCCAGTTTTGCTTTCAACAAGGAAGACTGGAATGCATTGCTCTCTGAGGCTGATAAAAACCAATTCTTGATTCCTAAGTACTGAGCAGGCAATATTCTCTGAAGTGCATGGATCAGTTAAAATAGATAGTTACTGGTTCTATTGAAGCTAAGTGTTTCATTATGTTCATGAATCTGGGGATGTAGTCAATGGGATATCATAAAATCAGGTACACTTGGATTGATTATCTATCACTTTTTGGGAATGGGATAGGAAGAAAAATCTGAAAATAGCTGAGTAGAGAACAATAAACCTTGCCCGAAGTTAGGATCTATAATTGGAGTCTGCAGAAGTGAGCCAGTTATAAAAAATATAGACGATGTAGCTCCTTTTCATGAGATAATGTCATGGAAAATATATCTTTTGATCCAGCACTGGGGTTACAGTCCCTGGCTAGAGAGTTCATTGTCAAGGACTTTATATAATCTTTGAAATTCTCTTTGGAAATATGTGTTTCTGTAATAATAATTAGCATCTTTTGAGCCTTTTTTTTTGAGGTGCAAAAGTTTTTAATTTTGAGGAGGCCCCATTTATCAATTTTTTTCTTTCTTTGCTCATGCTTTGGGTATAAATTTCAAGAAACCATTTCCAAATACAAGATCTCCTAGATGCTTCCCTACATTATCTTCCAAAATTTTTATGGTATTGGCTCTTATATTTATAGTCTTCCATTTATTTAGGTCTTCTTAGATTTTTTTAAAAGTATTTTTTTAAAAGAAACTTAGATTACATAAATGTTACACAAAAAATATAGACATTCCCATATGTTCCACCTCCCACGCCTCCCACAACCTCCCACATAAACATCCTTCATTAGTGTGGCACATTCATTTCAATTGATAAACACATCCTGGGGCTTTGCCATTGAGCATGGACCATAATTCACGTTGTAGACCACACTCACTCCCACACAGTTCTGCATGTTGTATGATGATATAAAATGGCCTATATCTGTCATTGCAGTGTCACTCAGGACAATTTCTAAGTCCTGAAAAAGCCCCTGTATTACAACTGCTTTTCCTTTTCCCTGCCCCCAGAGCCTCCAGTGGCCATACATCAATGTAATTTCTTCCATTGCTTGAATCACAATGCGTCTATAGTAGAATTCCAGTAAGTCCACTCTAGTCCATAGCTCTTCCCCCCATCCTGAGGAGTCTGGGATAGTGAACTGACACCATAATTAAATAGATATTTTAATTCTCTCTTAAACAAATGAGGGAACTGAGGTTCAATAAGGTAAATTTTCTTGACTAAGGTCACATAGCTAACAGGTAAAGGGTAGCATATGGATTTTAACTCAGATCAGTCTCACTTCGAAATCCAAGTTCTTATCATAAACCCTCTCAAATCTTTATCAATTTTCACAACCAGAACAACAAAAACAAACAAACAAAAATATTCCTGACTTTCTGCCCATGTAAAAGCTATTAAACCAGTATCTTTAAAAGGTGTAAAAAATGTGAAGAATATCTTTTTCCTACATATACATGTTAAAAATAGGCAAGGTGTCAATTTCAGATAGCATGAGTAGGTTTAGTCTTTATGATCACAAATATATTTAATAATTCCTTGTAATAGAGTAAATTAAGTTGGGAAGGGATTTCAACAGTGATTGTGATGTCCTTTAAAATATAAGTTACTCTATTAAAACTTAAGGCAAATATCTCTATTGAATTTGTCTTTTAAAACTTAAGACAAAAATTATAGAAGAAAACAAATCTTCAAACGTTAATCAATATTTCTGTTTTAAAACCCTATTCAATCAGTAATATAAGACAAGTAAATTGTCCATTATTACATGTTTTTAGTGAATTATTTGATCATTATGATGTTTTATGAACATAAAACTCAGCTCATTTTATACACTAAAGAATACATAAAATTAGGGATGAGAACTTGAATGAAAAACCTCATGTAACTCCTCAGTCTGCTATCCCAGATTTAGTGAAGAATGCCTCCATGTTCCTTTCATAACAACAATCAAAAATAAAATGAATGCCTTTGGGCACCTGAAAATGTGTTACATTTTTCATTATGCATTAATTGGAAATTGATTATAGTAAGAATAACATATGCAATTAACCTGTCATTGATACATTATAGCATTATCCTGAAGTGTTTCATAATTACATAATTAAGTAAAAAACAGCTGATCCTTGATGTAAATTTTTAACAAACGACAAGAATCACCATATTTTGAATAAAGCCAATTTTAATAAATTTGCAATTATATCCACTACACAGGCACACATATCTATACACATACACACATAAACACAAACAAAATGCACACTCATACTTAAGATCCGTATACAAGCATGACCAAACTATTATTAAAAAACAAGTTTCTGATTTTTTTTTCCTAATTCAATACAAAATTATTGTAGGCTTTTCAGATATACAGATATGCAAAAGAAATAAAATTAAGATTACCTAATATCCAACCCCTAAGAGATGACCACTATTAAAATTTTGCTTAAAATAGAGTTCTGGTTTATTTCAACAGTGACACAAAAAGACACGGTTTAAATAATTAAATATTGAATATTAATATAAATAGTACTTTGTCTTTTGTTGTATTTTCCACTGAACATATTTTCCTATTAACTCATTTTTTAAAACTTAAACTGTGTCAGTTAGGCACTATAGTTGTTTTTATTTTAACGATTATAATGCTGCAAACACATCAAGTGAGATGGATTACCATTTTGCAGTGGCATTTGGAGAAGGTCCAAGTCTTTCACTCCCAAATTCCTTTCATGTGGCTGCTTACAGTTCTCAATATCACCACATCATCACATCTGATCTCCAGAGTGAGAGCAAGAAAGGAATTCCACTGGATGGTGCTTAGAGTGTGAAGTATAATATTAATTAACTGATCTTGGGGATGCCAGCTGATATTATTGGGGGAGGTGATGGAGAAAAGAAGGCCCCAGAAGGTCTTTACATCAAATGACCTCTTCCCCCAATTTCTTATTTCTGCCTAAGCCAAAAGACAAGTGGTATGGACAGATTTCACCTAAGGTGAGCATGTTAGAATACAATTAAAGAAGGACATATTTTTTTGGTAAATTTACAAAGAGTCCTTTTTAAAAAAGAAAACAACATAGCAACAAAAACTTGTTTTATTTTTTCCAAATACAGATAATAGAAGTTTGCCTGTTTTGCAAATATTGCTTTAAAGCAGCACTTCTATATACAGCACCTTCTGTTCTAGTAGCTCATAAATATTGGTATGTATCCACAGTGCAATGTAGGCTCATCAAGGGTCCACCATGCATATTTTCATTATTTAAACGAAATGATTAGTCAAACAAAAACTGTTTTTATCAACGCAATTTTGTAGGTAGTTTTTCTCAAAAGACAAAACTTCGATAGTGCACAATAAATGGTAATAGTAATGCTTCCAAATAATTTCCAGTGCTCTAACTTGGGGTTAATTCATCTTTACCCAGGAACTGGAGATGGAGCCCTTCAACATGGCTTTAAATTAGGAAAGCACAGTAAAGTCCTCAGTACTTTGAGAACCCTCCCTGCTCCCCTGTCATCAGACCTCCCTGCTTCCCTAAGGACAAAAGTAACAATGGGTGAAATGGGATTATTTCCTTTATAAGACTTAAACAGTAAATCCATATAATGGCCAGTTGACAAAATTAGCATAATTCTGTTTCTGCTTCAATCTTTGAAGGAAAAACAAAACCAACCAAACAAAAAACTGACTACCTTAAAAGTTACAGCTTCTCCAGATGTGATAATCAAATATTTTCAAAAAAGAAAAATCAGTAATCTAGTAATACATCAGTCCTCATAATTAACAATTGTAGTTACAGAAAGTCATTCTGTTTCCTCCCTTTTTGAACAAGTGTCACAATTCTTCTGAAGTGGTTGATTATTCAAAATGCAGATCCATGCACATACCTTGAACCTTTCTTCCCATACCACAGACACTATTAGCAGTGGGAAACAGCTTCTGGCAGAGGAATTGTGTTAGCTTTACTCCATATGTTACAACCACATGTATTCCTTCTGATAGATAAGCTACAGCAGGTCAATTTATACCTGTTTTATAATTCATTTTATACCAAACTGTGACCAATTCACTAGATAGAGCATTCCTTGAAACATCTTAGTACGGAAGCCTTAAGGACAAAATAACCTGTGCAAAGGCTCCTTTTTGCACTGAATTTGCAGGAGGTCATTCATTCATTTATTTATAAATGGTTTTGAATGATATCTTGGAGCTGAGCATTGTGAAAAGCAAAGCAGAAATAATGGTGAACTAAACAGAGAAGGGCCTTGCCCTTATGGAACTTTGAGTCTAGTGCAGGAGATTCCTTCACATTGTTTCATACCTGTCTATTTACACCTAAGTGCTAAGACAGAATATTTAGAGTAACCATACCAGTACATAGGTTGGACAAAAATACAACTAAGTTTTACCCATTAAAACTCCCTTCTGGCTAAACAACAGTTTTTTATCAGAACTTTAAGGATGGTATGTTGAATTGATGTTTTTGTTGGATTTTACTCATGAATTCTCAGTGGGACATACTTATGGACAAAGAAGGTAGGTATAAAAGGACTTGGCAAAAAAATAGCAAGGTGAGCCCACTGCTATTCTCCTTAGTTTAGAAGGAAGACTAAGACCAGTAATAACTGCTCCCGACACTCAGCTTAGGCACAATGATAACTGAAGGAAACACTTAGAAGGAAATATTGGTAAGGCAGCAGGAACGTGTATTAAAGCTCTTGAACGTATCTCTCATAATTTTTATATAAATCCCTTGGATGGAAAAGATGGTTTTAGACAGAGCACAATTTAGTGCTGATTGTTTTTTTCAGGGCACCTTTCACATCCTTATTCCTCAGGCTGTAGATCTGAGGGTTTACCATAGGGATCACAGCTGTGTAGAAAACAGAGGCCATTGTGTCTGTGTCCATTGAGTAACTCGAGCTTGACCAGAAATACATGAACAAGAGTGCACCATAGAATATAGCCACAGCGATTAAGTGGAATGCACATGTCGAGAATGCTTTCTGTCTACCCTCAGCTGAATTCATTTTACTGATTGCAGTCATGATATAGCTCTAGGACGAGAGGACAGTGACCATGCTGCACCCCACAATACATCCAATGAAAGTGAGCATTACTATCTCATTGATTGTTGTATCTGAGCAAGAAAGGGTTAGTAAAGGTGGGATGTCACACAAAAGTGATTGATGACATTCGAATTACAGAATGACAATTGAAATGTGCAGCAAGTATGGATTGCCGAATCCACCAAGCCTACAATGTAGGCACCAGCCACTGGCTGGGTACAGACTCTCCTGGACATGGCTGTTGTATAAAGAAGTGGATTACAAATGGCTACATAATGGTCATAGGCCATGACAGCCAACATCATACATACCACATTTGCAAAGGCCTCACAGAAATACAACTGGATGGCACATACATTATATGGAATCTTCTTTTGCTCAGATAAGAAATCAGCCCGCATTTTAGGAGAGACAGTGGAGGAGTAGCAGACATCACAGAAAGACAGATTGCTCAGGAAATAATACATGGGTGTGTGAAGTCTGGGGTCCATCATAATCAGTAGAATCATCCCTAGATTGGCAATCACAGTTGTGCCATAAACCCAGGAGAAAGGGCAAAAAGAGTACCTGCTGCACATCCTGTCTGCCACAGAATCCTAAGAATACAAAGTCAGTAAACAAATTGTAGTTCCCAACAGCCATCATTCAGATCTGTGAAATCCCTGGTACTGAAAAAAGGAAATGGAAGCCGAGGGTTAACATGATCTTACTGTCTTACGAGTTTAATCACATGTCCCTTCTCATTTTCAGTAATTGAAAAAAAGGAGTATTTGGACTGCTTGAAGTGAACTGATTCAACTGAATATATATTCAATGTAATTCAAATCTATGAAATCATAATGATAATGATGATATATCTTCTATTTCTATAGCACTGTACATAGCTACAGTGTATAGTATATTGCAATATTTTTCCTGCCAGATCATCCAAAATTATGAATCAAGCAGAACAATGGCAGGTTCTTGGATATAACATTTCCACTTTCCCCCATTAACCTGTCACTTCCTATCTAGCCTCCATAAACAACCTTGTGTCCCACTGACAAAGGGTTGGAGAGAGTCTGTGATTCAGGATGCATGGAAGGGGAACACTCATGTTTGCCAGAGAGGAGGGTGGTCTCCATGAGCAATAGGTTGAAGTGCTGTCAGGAATGTGCCAGGGTAACCATGTCTGTCTGAGAAAGTTGCTATTACTCATGGAAAATTCTGAGGAACATTTTGGACCTAATCACAGAGATGCTGGTAGTGTGGGTTCAGAGAAGCAAGAAAGGAAGTGTAGTTTACTGTGTGCTCCTCTGACCCAGTTTACTAGAGCCTTTGTGATTTCTATTCACAAACAGACACAGGATAAAAATCCTCAGAGTCAACTCTGACAACTTCAGACCGAGTCATGTCTGAACTGTGCCCCCCATGCCAATTTTGATAGTTGTTTTGTTGCTTTTATTGTATTCGTTGATCCCTATTTGTCTTTGATACTTCTGAAATCTGACAGCTTTTGGTTAAAAAAAAAGTTGATGGACCTTGGGACCTCAATGAATTTTAGGTCTTACTGTTATGTTTTGCCCAAATCAATTAGATCATACATCATTACACACCTGTACTCTTTCTTTCTGCAGTAACATAAGAACAGTGGAGTTTGAAAGTTAGATAAAGAACAAAAAAGTATCACACCTCCATAATGATCTAGAGATCAAAGTACAAATTTCCGTTTTCCTGAAGGATCTATCCCTGTAGACATACTTTTAAAAATAACATTTCCTGTATTGAAAAAGTGTGTTTTAAAAATATGTAAAAGTACCCATAAAAGATTAAGAATTATAATAAATATACTGACTATGTTCCCAATCACCACTTGTATTGTGTTTTATATTGATACATGTAAATAAAATGAAAGTTTTTATATAAAATTCCATACCCTCTTTTGTTTTTATAACATGACTTTACTAGAAAGGGGATAAAAGAATAAAGAAACCTAAAAGATAGATCAGAAAAACAGCAAAAATTGTTAGTACCTGCTTCAGAACTATTTCTTGGACACAGGTCTTTCTGCACGAGTATATAGCGTTGTCTCCTGAATGATCTAGACTTTATAATTATCACTGTGTTTGTTCCCTGGGTGTTTAACACTTGGTATCTCGGAATAAGTAGCAGATATGATCATATAGTTTATTCATCTGATATTCTATATAGGTAGGGTGATTGAGACGGAAATACAGACTTTTTTCCCATTTTGTTTTAATTCCATAATGTACATTAAAAACTCATGCCCACCCATGAGCACACAAACGCACACACACAATCAAATACATTCACAAAATAAAGATTTTTAGATAGACAACATTAACCATAATCACTCTTCCTGAGAATAACCAGCCCTTGTTGTACAAATGCTCACATTTTATATTTTTGAAACAAAAATGTCAGAATAAACAAACTTAATATATAAATACATATCATGAAAAGATTTATTCTTTCCTATACACATTAATTTATTTAACATATCCTCTGCTAATAACTGTTTGGTTTATATACAATTTCATATCACAAACAACTCTGAAATGAGTACAATTATGCATACATAATTTAATATAAATAAATTCTAAGACATGATCCCTAAGGAAAAAGATATGTGACTTTAAAATCAGGCAATTTTGGCATTCTTACCAAATATCAGGTTTTTTCATATATTATCGATCACTACATATTATCTTATATTTCATGCATCATCTCATATGTCCTGAGTTGTCTCTAACCACCTAACAACCTCATCTTATAGGTGAACGAATTGACATTCAGAAGTGATAGTTAAATCTCTAAAGTCTTATAGATTTTAAGTTTTCCTAACTCCAAAGCAATTTCCCACAATAGATTCATGAATACTATGAGTCAAGTATACTTTTTTAAAGTTTCACTTTACTACTCTCATAGAATGTTACAGAGTGTTTATGTTAAAGTACATGATTGAAAATTCGCAAAATTAATGACCCATAGAATCATAGAGTTTTAAAAGAATTGAGAGGCCATCCAAATTTCACTTTTAAAGCAAGGCAGGATTTCAAAAGTGCTTCAGGACAGCGGGAAGCAAATAGCAAGTGTTGCCAAATTGGGAGGTGGTCTGTTTTATTTGTATCAGCTGGGCACATGAACAATATTAATTTTCGTGGAAAGAAAAAGTGACATGGAGAGCTGCTGTATTGTATATTTACAGGGAACATATAGAAAATAAGAAAATTAGTGCCCTGAAGTTGTACAACCAACAACTGTGTGAGACGCTTTCTGTATTTTCCATATACAGAGCAATATTTGATATCTCGTAAACCATGGCAATACAATTATATGTGTAGGGTGCTGTATGTTCATTAAGTATCTACAGTCTATTTATATTTAAAGATAATGTGTAATCATAACACACATCAGCTGTACATCCTGACTCTTAATTTAATTATCACTAAACCAGTCAAAGCAAAATTTGCATTTACAAAAACACTAAAGGGGAGCAGATGTGGCTCAGTGATTGAGCACTGGTTTCCCACATATGAGGTCCCAGGTTCAAATCCCCGCTCACTACCTCAAAAAAAGAAAAAAAAATGGAGGTGAAAAATAACATGTGTCTGGTATGTAGCATTTTATGCATACCAATGCTCCAGATAATCCCGTTTCTTCTGAAACTTCACCTGGGAATAAAAGGGACACAGGTTTTATTGTGATTATTGTTGATTTTATTTGGATTGTTGTTGTTGATCTTTCTCTTGCTTTCTAAAAAGCTAGAAAACCCAGACTAAAATCAGGGAATTTGGTTTGTTTCTGCTTTAGGGAAAAGTGATTTTTGCCACAATTTTTAATGCCTTTTCATATTTCATTGCCATTCTTAGTGTGGTGATCACAATACTAAAATACCCAAAGTACTCCTGTGGGAAATTTTGTTGAGATGAACCTCAAACCACCTAAGTAATTGTAATATTTTTCCAACAGGTACACTCAAGAAACCTCTGTATTTATGCTTCCCAAGAGCTTTATTACTCTTATCTACTTTTTTGGTACATATTTGAAGGAGAGGGAACCATTCCCTGGTGAGGTGCTTCCCTGTCTCCAGGGATCCCAAATTCCCTCAGGTTTCACTCTATTTAGGCAGGATCCAGACTTTACCTTCCCAAAAACGATTGCTCATCCACCTCATATATCAAGTAGTATAACTTGGAGAGTAAATACTGCTGAAAATTGGATAATGTAAATTATCTCTAAATAATTTAATGATTTTGTGTGTTTTAATTGAGAATGACTATCAAAATCATAGGAATAAAACAGGTTTAAAGTATAATTTAAGACATCTAAGACAAACAAGGGAGAAAAAAAAACATACCTACCTAAACGATTTTCCTGTTGTCACTGATGCCTTTAACATAATGCTACATTGGCCATTGTCTGCTGATAAATCCCCTCCTTCAGAAAATCGTTGTCTGGATCCAAGGCATGGACCGTTGTGAAATAAGTTGAGTGCATGAGAAACAGGTTTGTCTCTCTCTGCTGGAAACAAGACTAAAATGCCCATAGGTTGATCATGAAACCTCTGTTCTGTAAGAAAGGAATTGCATTCTTAGTCACATAAAAAATACTTACTTAATGAAAATATTCTATGAAAATCCCATGCTTTATTAACTTTACAAACATGTTTTGGAAACTTTTTGTGTACAAGAAACTGCCAGAGATTTTTTAAAAATCATAATAATGATCTCCTGCTGTTGCTTACAATCTAACAGTGTATAGACTTTGTCTCTGGAAAATCTTTTAAAGATAGGATATAAATAGAAAATGATCATAAAATAAGTATACATCAAGTGAATTTTTAGAAATGCAAATATCCCTACACCCAGAACCTAGATCAAAAGACAAATCTTTACCAGCACTTTTGTGACTGCATGTGGGCTTCATTATAAATTAATATCCAGTATGGTAGATTACTAGTAGATGTTCTTTAGCTATATAGGAGTTAAATAATATAATCTGTGTGCTTTTTGTCTGAGTGCTTTTGCTCAACATGATATTGGAGAGATTCCTATATGTCATTGTGTGGTAATAGTTCATTTCTTCTCATTGTGGTATAATATTACAGTGTACGAATACACCATAAGTTATTTCTATAATCTAGTTCTCAGGGAGGCAAAGTGTGAACCATAATGATTTAAATGAACACAGTCAAACCTATTCATTTATGTATGCCGATGGCAATTTTAATAATAAAAGGTACATTTGAGTAGTTGTGGCAGATACTTTATGTCCTGCAAAACCTAAAATATACTGTATAGCTCGTTAAGAAAAAGTTTTCCAACCCCTGATTTAATGTGTTGATAGAAATTTGAGTTGTTTTCTGTTTTATGCTACTGCAAATAACGCTACTATGAACATTTTGAACATTTTTGCTAATTTTTTGGGTAGACATATTCATATACTTCTCTTGAGTATAAAACTAGGAATGGAATTTTTGGTCATAAGGTATGTATATGTCCAACTATAGTAGTCTTCTTTATAGTTTTTTTTTAAACAAATCAATTTTATTGATACATATTAATAAAGCATACAATTCATCCAAAGTGTACAATCAATGGTATTTGCTATCATCACATAGTGTGCATTCATCACTTCAATCACAATTAGAATATTTTCATTATTTCAATAATAATAATAATAAAAAACAAACAAAGAAGAGAATTCCTCACATTAGTGAGATGCCAATTCCCACATCTACTACCAATTTGTGAGACATATAGTTGTACCACCTCTTTACCAATACTTGATATTATCTATCATTTTCATTTTAGCCCTTATAACTGAGCCAGGGTACACAAGAGAGATTTTAATTATTTACCTGAACACTGATATGTTGGATAACCACTTCTGTGAGGTGTCTATTCAAATCTAAATGTGGAATAAAAGGTCTGTTAAAGGACCATACTTAAAAGTACTTGCCTTTCTGCAATTCTCAACTTATACTATCTAACAAACATCAATTTTTACCTAATGACATTTGGGACTTAAGTCTCTAAATCCTCTGCCTGCCTACTTCTGTGTTAGGGAAACATGAGACTAATTAAATTTCTGGTTCTGTATTTTACCCAGTAAATGCTGCAACAGTTTTAGCAAAGACTGAACTTTCAATTCTTCACTCTTGTCACCTAATTGATCCACGTCAGGAAGGGAACAGAAGTGTTTTTTGTGTAATACTTCATTACATTAAATATACTCTCTTCTTCCAGTCCAAGGAGACATCTTATGAAATTCATTAGATTCTCTTTTTAAAGACTTTAATTTCTTTTTCATTGTTCATCCTGTTTATTCCATTTATGAGAGGCTCCTTCATATCCCCATTTAGAAATCTTATAATTCTTCAATATTTATCTTAAATGCAAATTTTTTCCTTAAGTGTGTCTGATTGCCTTTTCCCAATCATGTGCAATCCACACTCACTTCAATGATTTTATGAAACTATAGGATCCACTACCGTTTTAATTTCCCAGCTGCTAAAACTAATAACATACAAAAGTTTGTCTTTTAAAATGGGTATTTATTGGCTCATGGTTTTGAGGCTAAAAGAAGTGCAAAATTGAGGTGTCAGCAAGGTGATGCTTTCTTTTCAAAGACTGTGGCATTTTGTGGCTGATTGCAGGAGAAACTTGGTCCTTAGCTTTTGTGTCACATGGCAATGCACGTGGAAGCCTCACCTGGCTTCTATGTCTTTTTGATTCTCACTCTGCCCATAAAGGACTCTAGTATTTTGGATTTAAGTAAAAAATGATTCAATAGGACAACATCTTAACTGAAGTAACATCTTTAAGAGATCTTATTTGCAATGGGTCCACACAAACCAGAATGTGGAGCATGATCAAGAACATATCCATCTAGACCCCAAAAAGACATGTTAATTGCACAGCAAAATGCATTAATTCCATTACAATATCCCAACAGACTTAAGTCATTTCAGTAACAATGCTGAGTACAAAGTCTCAACAAAATCATTTAGGTGTGTGGTCCATTCAAGGGCAAAATTCACCTCTGTGGACCTGTGAATCTTAGAAAATATGTTATTTGCTTCAAATAGGAAATTGTGGAATAGACATAGAGTAGATATCGCCATTCCAGAAGGGAAAAATTGGAAGGAAAATAAGGGTCCCAACCTGTTTTCAACATGTCCCAAAGAACAAAGAAGAACCAAGGAGTGTAAAGCCTATTAGATTTCCAGGTCTCAAAGTTATCTATGGATCAATGTTTTGTCCTCCAAGCTGGATGGAGTGGAAGCACTACCCTTCCAATAACTTGTGCAGCAGTAATGCTCTCCCTGAATACTAGGGTGAAGGCCCTGACTTCTCCAGGCATTGGGAGAGGGACTAGTCTCCACAAATGCCCGTACACAGGCCCCAGGCTGAGCACTGAGTTGGCAGTCAGGCTCTCTGAAAATGCTGAGTTACAGGCCCCACAATTTCTGAACATTGGGGTTACAGGACTCTCCCTGACAAATGGGGCACAAGATCTGATCCCTCTGAGCACTGTGATAGAAATGGCCAGTCCAATTTGAGCACAGGAGAAAACCTGTCCCTTCCACACATGAGTGAGCCCAATGTCTTGGCTTGAGGAAATTTCTTCAGTGAAGATCTCGACTTCCATAACTTTGCTCTTAAAGTCATTCTTTTTCAATTCATTCCTTCTCTGTCTCTTTCAGTCACAAAATCCTTGTTGGCTTTGTGTAAAGTTCACAGGGATCAAAACCATGAGACAGAAGGACTTTCCACAGATCCTTTCCAGACCTACAACACCAATGCCAGCTTTCACTGAAATAGCTGACTGGATCCATGGCCATTCACACCCTATTTGGCAAAGGCTCTTTCAGTTAGACCCTCACATGGAGCCATATCTTCTGAGGACTAACTTCCTGAGAACTCAGAGAGGTCCCTGGTAGAATTGTTTCCCATTGTTTAGGCAAAGCTATTACATAGTATTTGGTTTAGCGGCTAGGAAAATAAAAGTTTTTGGTTCCAGAAACTGGGGTGCTGCCATTATACTACTGGATAGACTCAGAACTTTCCAAACCTCACTTTCTGATTTATTTGGGTTTAAGAATTCAGTTCTCAGGTTATCCCCTTCTTCTTGCATTTTACTGTAGCTGAAGGAGAAGATGGGTTGCATCTTCTGCACTTAACCTGGAAATCTCCTCAGGAAGTTCATCTCTTACAAATTTTACTTTCAAACCAATATCCAGAAATCAATTTTGCTAAGTTCTCCACCAATTTATAGCAAGTATTGCCTTTCTTCCCAATTTACAATAACACATTAATCATTCTCTTCTAAGACCTCATTGGAGTAACTTTATTCCCAAAGCTATTTCCACATTTTTAGATACTTTACAAAGCACCCTACATTCCAGTACCAAAAACTGTTTTACTTTCCCAACTGCTAAAACAAATATCATGCAATAGGTTTGCATAAAGAATGGGAATTGGCTCATGAGTCTGTAGCTAGGGAAAAGTCCAAAATTAGGGCATTAGCAAGGAAATAATTTCTTTCCATCAACTTTGGCATTCTGAGTCTGGCTGCTGGCAATCCTTGGTTGTTCATTTTTCTGCCACCTGGCAATGTACATAGCAACTTTTCCTGGCTTCTAAATCCATTTTTTCTCACGCTGTCATACCTTCACTGAAGTAACATCTTGAAGAGATCTTATCTACAATGGATCCACAGCCGTCAGAATGCAGAACAAGAATAAGAACATGTCTAAATGGAGTACACAATTTAATCCATCAGAACTAAATTTTGCACTCTGTCCAATTTTGTTTATTTTGTTCACAGATATGTCTTGTTACTACATTCTAACAAGTTCCTCAGAAGTAAAAACAGGTTTATCTAATTTTTGTATATCTTGCAACTGCTAAAAATGTGGACTTGCACAAAAACAGGCAATTTAATATTATTTTCCAAAACATTTTTAGGTTGTGAAGTTGGTGGGTGATGGACAAAGAATAGAAATAAGAGGATTTGGAGACTGCTTTGACTAATATTAATCATTTATACAAGGGTGATTTTAAAAAAACAGTGTGCATAAGTATATAAATTGTTTTTGCCAAAGAAGAGTTACTTTGTTTCAAAAAATCATCTTTGTTTGCCATTATTCATGCCAATTTATCTTAAAAAGTGAAGTACCAAAATTTTAAATTTGAGTCCTCCTCAAATTTGTCCCAAGAGCTCTGATGTAATCCTCTGCATCCTGCGTCTTAGTCTACAGTGTTGGTCCCCTTCTTGACTTGGCTATCTCAGCAGGAACCTGAGCTAACCAGACCTTCACACTGGCCTTACTGATATAAACTTCCATTTACTTTCCCTTTGGTAATGTATTTTTTACGTACCTCTTCAGTCAGTGCCCTCTGCTGTGTGTGCATGTGACAACTAAAAATTCACACATATACACACACTTGGGTATTTTTTTGAATAAGCTAAAAGCTAATACAAAAAGAGCCTGGGGATGAGAAATGTCAGGGTTCTACAACTGGCTGATCTTAGTCATAGCACATTAAAGATGGTTGCATATTTTTTGTCATTTCTCCCATGGAAACATTGTGTCTTTACCCCCTTCCTTTAAATTTGGTCTGTTCCCAGATGGTTTTGATGAAAAAGTGTGGAAGAACTAGCTCCATGTCAGCTGTGTAAAAGGCTTCAAAAAGTTACACTTACACAGACATTTATTATAGTATAGTTCGTAGTGACCAAACCTGGAAAAAAAATGGCCAACAATAATGAAATCGGAGACTAGATTTAGACAGTTCCATAATGTGGAATATTATATAGCCACTAAACAGAAGGCATTAGTTTCTTCCTATTGATGTTTAAGGATCCGCAAAAGCCTAGGCTTGGTTGAGTGGACTAACATACAAATGTAAAAATGCACCAATTTCTGGAAAGCACATAATGACTATACCTGGTGATAAACAAAACGAAGAAAAAAATGAAAGATAAAGACAAGCTCTTAAAATGAGTTTTCTCGGGTGTGTCTTAACAGGAAGGAAAGAGCATATAGGGCATAAGATTTTGAAATGAAAAGAAGAGGAGGGAAAGGAATCCACTAAATAAATAAAATAAAATTGTATCCTAAATATATTCTTATTTTAAAAATAATACATATGTATATGTTTATCCTTATTTGTATGCTTATATAAAGTTATTTTTAAAGATAGAGTTCTATCTTCTGACATACCAATTACATTATAATGTGTATTATTTAATTCTATTTTTCTAAAATAAATGTAGGGTCTTTATATTTGGTTGAGTGTTTTTATGTTTATGCATGTAAAGAAAATTATCTGAAAGATATTTAAAACGTTGCTAATTAATGGATGTGAATGAAGATGGGAAAGAAAATAATATTATCAGCTTTGCCTTTTAAAATCTTTGTATTATGCTTTACACTTCTCAAAAAGTATCTTTTGTTTATATTTTGAAAACTAAACAAATAAAATTTTAATGTTGTTTTTATTTGATGCCTTTAAAATATTTTAAACAGAAGCCACCATTGCAAATCCTTTTCCACCAAATTCAGGATGAGCAAAGCATTGGTAAATTACATTCAAAATGCTGATACAGAATTTTTTTAATATTGTAAACAGGTCCATGTAGCAAGGAACTGAGGAAAACAGAAGTGAGTTAGAAACCGAGGCTCTCGATTCCGCAGCGCTTGAGTAACTAAATCCTGTCCAACAACCATATGAGTTCAGAAGTGGGTGCTTCTCCAGTCAAGCCTTTATATAACACCCCAGACTTGGCCTATGCCTTGATTGCAGCCTTGTGAGAAACCTTGAAACAGATGACAGAGTTAAGCGACTTCCAGGTTCCTAATCAACTGTGAGAAAATGGGTGTTGTTTTAAGCTCCTAAACTTGTGATCATTTACTATGCAGTGTTAGTATAGTAAGTGGGGTGCTGTGAGAACAAATACTTAAATATGTGGAAATGGCTTTGGGAGCCAGAAGTAGCCAAAGAATTGAAGGATTTTGTATAGCATGATAGAGAAAATCTAAATTACTTTGGACAGTTGATTATAAAAAATCTGAACTTGGTGCACAATGCGCTTGAGGGCTCAAAAGGAAGTGCGGAAATTGTTATTGATAACTGGCAACCCAGATATATCTGTGGTATTTGTTAGGCAGCAAAATATCACTAATACAAACTTTCTTTTCCCCATAATGCCTTCAGATCCAATCTGGCATCAATAAACTCCTCTTCCCTCAATATCACAGGATGGAAATCCCCGTATGGTCTCAGCACTTTAACCACTTTTTCCTTTGTTCGCAATGTCAGTAATTATATACTTCTGTGTGTATGTATTTGTGTATTGCAAGGATTGTGTGAAGAAAACTGACTATTAAATGTATACCATCTAATGCAAATCTATGAAATCATAATGATAAAAATATCTCATATTTGTATAGCAAAGTTCAGAATTTGCAGCATACCATCACTCAAATTAAATCACATTGTTTTTATATCAATCTTTATAGTTTTCATGATAATATTTTCAATCCATTCCTGTGAGTATGAACCCACTGTAAGTATGACCTTTTGATGAAGTTACTTCAGTTACGTTATGAGCTGCCTCAGTCAGTATGGGTCTTACTACTTTTGCTAGTATATTGGGAAAAAATTTAGTGAGTATTGTTCAAACCTAAAAGTGAAACATCATGCAGGAAACTGCTAATCAGCAAACCAAAGCCTTCCTAGTCAGCACTTTTCATATTTCAGGAAGAATGATGAGAACTAGAACAGAGGGCATATTGGGGTATGTTTCGTAACAAATAAGAACAGATAGGGTGCATTCTGGGGACTATTGTGTTCCTTCTCAGAAAGGCTGGCCACTTTCTTGGGGATTGACGCATAAATCTTGGAATGTACTGCCCGAGGATTGTTGTGTTCCTTCCTGAGGAGGTTGGCCACTTCCTCAGGAATTAATGCAGTACTTGCAAGTTGGCATATATAGTATCAAGTACATTGATTATGAGCTCAGTAAAAGGGATAGTCCCTGGTCAGGAAGTTGAAGTTCCACCCTGGGAGGGGGTGCTGTGTCCTGATGTTGTTTCCAATCGGACTCTGATATTGGCTGCTGATTCGGGATTTCCCAGTGGTGAGTTAGATGTTGGTAAGTTTGTATGTAAGACTGCTCTATTTTTCTGACATTTTGTGACTCTGTTCAATATTGATTTAATATTTTGACTGGTTATGTTATTCTTGTTCCTCACTCTAATTGTCAGTATAAATTTATTAAACTAGACATATATCTATCTTTATATTGCATCTAATCAGGACTCTGGACAGACATGGGCCAGGAATGTTGGTATGCCCCTGGATTGGTGAGCTTATATCTATATGTATGTATATTGTGAGGGATTGTGATGTGGCAGTTGGACCCCTGTTTGTAGACAATCTTTTGCTTATTTCATATTCTCCCAATTATTAACAAAAGTTTAATAAAATAAATAAATATATGCCTGTGTATTGTTTTCTTATGCTTGAGTTAATTAAGTCATCATATCTAAATCTATATCTATCTATCTATATATATATATAGCAAAGTATTAGCAAAGCATTTTATCTAGTAGAAAACTGAGGACTTTATAAGAGAATGGAATTCCTAAAAAGAGTGAGAAAGCCACATTAAGCAAGAAGCTGAATTCAATGAAATCCAGAAGAAAAGTAAGAGAACAGGAAATGCTGCCATATGCCTTGCCATGAGGCAGAAGAGCCAAGGATCACCAGCAGCTTTTCTTAAGAAAGAAAGCATTGATTTGATGATGGCTGTGATTTGTACATTTTCTTTGGCCTCAAAATTGTAAGCCAATAAATTCCCATTGTTTAACGCAACCCATTTCATGGTATTTGCTGGAGTAACCTAGGAAATTAAAACAGCCACTAAAGTAGTCAATGCAAAATATGTGTGTAACAAAAAAAGTAAGATATAGTAGACCTATACCATTTTATGCACTCCAACATTGACACAATCATTTCCTGGGTCTTTTAAAACCCCACTTGAGAGTCATCCAGAATATGATTTTGTTGTTCTTATTGTCTACATTGCTTTTGGTAAAACTAGGAGACTCATCAGACTAAAATCAGTGAAACTAATATATTTTTGATTTTGAAAGAAGTGATTTAGGTAGCAATTTTAATGGCTTTTCACATTTCCTTGCCATTTTTCATGTGATGATCCAAATACTAAAATACAAAATGTACTCCTGTGGAAAATAATACTGAGGCAAAGCTCAGACAACCTAAGTAATTGCTAATAATTGTTCCTTAGGTAACCACAAGAAGCTAATGCATGTGTGTTACCCAAGATCTTTACTACCTTTATCTACTTCTCTAGGGCATATTTGGAAGAGGTGTAGTCATCATTGCTCACCTTCTTCTGATTCCTTTCCAAACTCATTTTCCTTTCAGGTGCTTCTCTTTCTCCAGAGATGGCAATCCCTTCAGGGTAAACTCTGCTTGGGCAGGACCCAGAATAAGATTGCAATACATGACTGCCCATGCAGATCACATTGTCTAACTTCCCTCCAGCCCTCTCCATCAAAACCGATGCTTGGATAGCTACCTCATTATTACAAATTGGGTAAGTTAATTGGCCTTCCAAAGGGATTTGTGTTTTAATTTAAACCAATACCTTTAGGAGAAATTTTAGGCATCAGAGGTAAACACATGAGAAACATATGTTTAGGTTGAAGGCTTTCTGGATGACCCTGCTGCCACTAAAATGATACTAGGTAGTCAACTGTCTACAGGCAAGACCACCATCTTCACACAATCATTCCCTGGCCCTGAGGCATGAACTGTTATGAAACAGAGTTCATTGCACAATACTAGTACCAAAGTACATTATGTCTCCCTGCTGATGGAGAAGGACTAGAAGTGTCCATGTATTGATAAAGACACTTTTGTTATAAAGGCAAGGCAGCACACTGTGAGTAACATAAAGCATAATTATTGGTTGACATTTTATGAAAGTTATTTTCTACATTGAATTTACAAATACATTTGAATACTTATTATATGTAAGAAACTGCTAGAGATTGAAACCGTAATATTGAAATTCTGTGGTCACTTCCAATATGATAGTGAAAGGAATTTTATTTTGGAAAACCTTTTAGAAAATGATCATATAATTAGTAATTTTCAAGTCAATTTTCAGAAGTGAAACTATCTCTGCATTCAGAGACAAGAGCATAAAACAAGACATTATTAAGCATCTCAGAAATCATCCACACAAACCATCACAACCTGGTGTCCAATTATAAGAGATTAGTTTGTATATTTTTTAACTATGTGGAAGTAGAATCATACTGTTCGTACACAATTATACCTGACACCTTTCACTAAAGCCATGTTTGTGAGATTCCCCAAGTTTTTGTTTACTGCGGTAGTTTTTCATTTTCATTGCTTTGGAGCAGTCCAATGTACAAAATAATAGACATTATTTATTCAATCTAGAGCTCGCATTAGCAATCTATGGCCCATAAAATTTTATTGGAACACAATCAAGCCATTCATTTATATGTTGTTTCTGGATTTTGAGATTCAATGGCAGATTTGTGAGTGTGTGACAGAGACTTCCTAGCCTGCAAAGCCTAAAATATTTTCTATGTGACCCTTAAAATATTCAACAATTCTGATTAAATGTTAATCTCTTATAAATTTGAGTTTATTTCTTTTTTTAAATGTTATTGGAAATAATGATCCTGTGAATATTTTTGTACATACCTTTGGATAGATATTCTTTCATACTACATGTTTCCATACAGTTTTCCAAATAGGGATGACAATTGCCCCTTGGACTACCAATGTGTAAGAGTTATGGTTGATACACATACTTACCAATAATTTTTAGTTTTGATTGTCATTTTAGTCGTAGTGTAGATAGGTGAGTCATGGTACTGTATTGAGGGTTTTTTTTTTAATATATAAATTTGTTTAGAAATATTAGGAAATGTGTTGGCTAATTTATTTGGAATTATGGGACTTTTAAAATAAATTTTTATTTTTTTAACTTTTATTTTGTTATTTTTATTTTATCTCCCCCTCTCCCGTTGTTGTTGTTCGTGTTCATTGTCTACTCTTTGTGTTCATTTGCTGTGTGTTATTTCTGTGTCTGCTTGTCTTTTCTTCTTATCTTTCTCTTTAGGAGGCACGAGGAACCAATCCTGGGATCTCTGCTGTGAGAGAAAGGTACTCAATTGCTTGAGCCACCTTAGCTCCCTTGTATGCTGCGTCTTTCACTGTCTCTCCTCTGAGTCTCCCTTTGTTGCTTCATCTTGCTGCACCAGCTTAGCTCTCTGTGGTGCAGTCTTCAGTTCTCCCCAACATGAGCCATCAGCTCTCTGTGGCGTGGGCCAGCTTGCCTTCACCTGGAGGCCCCAGGAATCACACCCGGGGCCTCTCATATGGTAAACGGGAGCCCAATTGCTTGAGCCACATCCACTTCCCTGCACTGAGGTTTTAATATTTATGTACTTGAGCCCTAATAAACTTGTTTAACCAATTTTATGAAGTGTCTATGAAAGGAGGAATGTGAATAAGAGATGACTTAAGAGAACTGTGTTTAAGAGTATTTGACTTTGGGATAATTCCACTATCGCACTGATATCATTGCCACTGTTATGCCAGGTCAATCAGCCTAGATATACAGTGCTTTCCTTTTTATAGAGATGAAGCAAATCATTTGCTTTTTTTTTTTTTTTCAAAACCACTGCAATAGTGGGATGGGTTTAAACAGCATTAGAATCATAACTATACATAAAGACAAAATATAGCAACTAGAAATAGCCTTAGTGATATTGAAATTTGGGCCCCTCTTTTACAGAAAGAGAACCGAAGTCAAGCAAGGAAGAGTGACTAGTCAAAGGGTACTGTGATTTGTGTGACACTGGGCACCTGGTTCATAATAGGTTCACAAGATGGATTTCTTCAAAGGGAGTAAATGTTGCTGGTACTGACTTTAATGCCAACTTCCCACTAGCTGGGTCACTCAGCATTACTACTGCTCAAATCTTACAAATGTGGTTAAACGGGCTATCACCAGTATTTATACATCTATTTACTGTTTTATAAAAATATCCAAATCTAACATCACTGCGCCATCCTCATGTTTAGGCATTTTAGTAAAAGGGTTTTAAAAAAAGTGTATACATATACGAAAATGCATGTAGTAGTAACCCACTATACACATATTGTTAATATCATGTTTAAAACAAAAATGCCATTAGTCATTGGTAGATCTGTGAGAAGGTTGTGTGAGTAGATTGTGAGGTAGAGAAACAGAGGATGAAAGGGACTAGTGAGGAATGAAGTAGGCAGGTTATAATAGATCAAAGTCTTTAAAAAAATTTTTTTAAAAAGATGCTTACTTATACAAATCTCACATAATAAACACAGGGGATTCCCATATGTCCCACTCCCCACTCCTAACACTTTTCCCCACATTAACTCTTCACTAGTGAGGTACATTCATTGCAATTTTTGAACACATTTTTGAGCATTGACACTAAGCATGGATTAAAGTTTACATTGTAGTTTACACTCTCTCCCATCCAATTCTGTGGGTTATGGCAAGATTTATAATGGCCTGTATCTGTCACTTCAATGTCATTCAGGACAATTCCCAAGTCCCAAAAATTCCCCTGTATTATACCTGTTTTTCCCTTTCCCTGCCCTCAGAGCTTCTAGTGGTCACTGCCTCTGCCTCAAAGCCTTTTTTATGTTATACTCTTACTGTGTCTGTAGAATTCAAAAGCAGAAATGTCACTACATGCCATCTTCCCAAGATCTTATTTGAGTCATGTATTTCCTAAACAATATTTCCAGTAATTGGTTATTCAACTTCTACTAATAAAAGGGAACAATATGGAGATCAAATCAGTCTTTAGAGAAAGGAATACATGATGTTATACGGAAAGGAGACATTTAGTTATATGCCATGATTCCATATTCCAAATCAGTGGCAATCCATTGAACCCCTCCATATTGTTGTGACTTTACTATTATAATTTTAATTTCAAACACAGTTTTCTGCCATGCTCCTGCTTATAAGTGAAAATTCAAACACAATTTGGGTTCATTGAGAAAATATGCTGGAGTAGGAAATCATTAAAGCTTTTTGTCTAGACAAGCATTCTCCATAGGTTTTTCCACTTCTATATTTTCCCTTAATGTATCCTTGTGTTACATAAAGAAATGCCAATTGAAATGCAGAAAAGCTTCTTGGGCTTTACTCCACACTGAAATGTTTTCACATGGGGCATTTTAAAATGAAAACTCTCAAGTCTATGCATTCAATGACTTTTAGCTTGTACAATTATGTTATTAGGAGTATTCTTGAGTCTTGTATGGGCCTTCAAATATATGACAATAAGGTGTTTCAGTGCATTGCCCATCAGAAAGCTAAAACAAAGCCAGATAAAGTAGGCAAATATCAAGAAATTCAATGAATGCTCCTTATTTCCCCCAAATAATTATTATTCATTTCTTCACACATCTATAACTTCCAGTTACCACCAGTACATCTAATTTCTTACCCATTTTTAAAGGTTATATTCAATGCACATACTATATCCTCAGGTACTTTTGTTTTAACTCTCATGTATAAGTACTTAAAAGATTACTGAGGTTTTGGTTATATCAATTGTTTATTTCCTATTTTGTGTCTTAGACATAGTGCAAATTGTTTGGATAACAGGAATAAAAAACTCAGACCTTGATCACAAAATGCTCAGAATTCCATATTGTAAAAAATGATTTAATAAGCAAAACAGTATTTTTAAAATGCCCTGAGGGCAGGATTATTTGTGAATCCAAAGGAGTATTTATTCCTAGCTAAGAATGGGGAAGAAGAGAAGGAAAAGTTTCTGTAGAAAATGACGGAAGAATTAAGAATTACTATTTAAGGATGTATTTTCTTGAGGCCCTTCCCTTTGTTCTTTATATCCTAAGCATGTTGAATTTCATTTCATCTAAATAGGCACAATTTTGTCTTCCTGTTTCCTGTTTAATTGCCAGTATCTCTAAGTATAATCCTTTCTTATACCCACATTGCACATTTACTCATCCTTCATATCTGAGACAAAATTTCCCCATTCATGGAAGCCTTCCTTCTCTACACACCAAATTCAGAATTTTCTTTGGATTTAGCACACAGTCTTTCATGATGATTTACATGTTTTGATAATTATTTTGTTATTTATCAGTTAATGTTTTTTGTTATTTCTACTAGATTGTAATATTCCTTAGTGTGAAACTACTGGATTCACCCTGAAATAGAATACTGAGCACTAAAATGTGCAAAAGATTTTTAATACACACTCAGTGCATCTTAGAATAACCGATATGTTATATAACTTAAAGTAGAACAAATAAAAATTTAACATGACAAAAAAGCCAACTAAGTTTTTGAGAAATAGGAAGTAATATACGTTAATTCAGTATCTATCATGCAACATTTCCATTTAGGGAAAGTCAAAATGCTGATATGATTAGAATTTCACACAAACACGTTTATTAAATAAATATTTGAGACAGCTTTTTTCCTCATGTATTACCAGTTAATTTACCCACAATGATTTTAACAACAACCATGGCTCTATATATATATTATATATATTAATATAAATATTTAAAACCACATTTTATTTTTCACTCTTTGCAAGGGCTCTTTCACATGATTGTTTCTTAGACTATAAATTAAAGGATTTAACATGGGAATCACAAGGGTGTAAAACAATGAAGTTATTTGGTCTTTATCTAAGGAGTAAAATAACTGGGCCGGAAATACATGAAGAGCATAGTGCCTTGAAAACTAGCAACAACATTTAAATGGGATGTGCAGGTAGAGAAAGCTTTGAATCTCCCTTCAGATGAGTGGGTCTTTAAAACTGATAGGATGATAATAACAATAAGACACTAGAACTCCTGAAATGTTACTCAGTTCAATGAAGCTAAAAAGGATAAAGATCACTAATTCATTGACCTGTGTATCTGAGCAAGATAGCATCTTTAGGGGTTATCGCAAAAGCAATGATTAATCTCATTTGATTCACAGAAACATAAATGGAATGTTAATGTCGTATGTATCAGAGTATCCACCATTAGCACCAGGTAAACACCAGCCATGAGCATGGAGCACACCCTGCTGGACATGTTGACTGTATAGAGCAAGGGGTTGCTAATGGACTTGTACTTATCAAAGGCCATCACCGCCAGCAGGAGACACTCAGAATCTACAAAGATACAGAAAGTGAAGAATTGCAGAGCACAACCATAAAAAGGAATTGATTTGTTCTTGGCAAAGAGGTCCACCAGCATCTTGAGCCCAATTGCTGTGGAATAGCAAAGGTCACAGAAGG
>JAQZBX010025899.1:0-29253 GCA_029593785.1 Cabassous unicinctus | reverse complement strand
ATGGATTTTTCATAGATGTCCTTTATCATGTGGAGGAAGTTTACTGCTATTCCTAGTTTTCTAGAGGTTTTTGTTAAGGGGAGATGTTGTAGTTTTTCCAATGCTTTTTCTGATAAATTGAGATGATCATGTGTTTTTTCTATTGTTCTGTTAGTATATTGCACTTAATTGATATTTTTATGTTGCTCACCATTTTAAGTGGGATTAATCCCATTTGATCATGGTATATAATTCATTTGATTTGCAAGATTGTTTTGAAATGAGCATTTTATAAGATTCCATGTTAATTTGTCTCCTGGCCTATACATTATATTTCTTTAAATAATTTTCAGAGTTGCACTTGAGATTCCAACATATATTTTAATTAACATAAGACCACCTTCAAACAACACTACCATTTTACATTTATTGAGGATACTCAGTAACAGAGTATTCCAAAATCCTCTCTCCCATTTCCTGTGAAGTCATTTTACCTATCAATGTGTTATATCATATAATTCATTGCTACAATTATGAATTTAACTAAATAAACTCTGTAACAATTTAGAACAATATAAAATAATTTATTTTACCTTAATTTATTCTTTCCCTTAATTCTTGCTGATTCAAGTGTCTGAACTCTATCCTTGTCCTGCTCCATGAGGAACTTATTTTAATGTCATTGAAGAGAAAGTTTTTTTGTTATGAACTCCCTTAGCTTTTGTTTTTCTGAGAAAGTATTAAATTCTACTACAGACAAACAGAATTGATAAAATATATTATATGTTGACTTATGGAACCATGAATCCTGGCCACAAGAGATACAGCACTGTTGATTGGGTGCTAATTTAGAGCATATACACCATCCTGGAGAACATTATCCCCTTCATACTAGGCATTGTCATGCAATTGGTGATGTAACTGTGTCTTTAAAACACAATTCTACCATTCTGTCATCTCAGCTGCTTCAGGATGATGGGGTACATGGTAAGACCAGTGAATTTCATGAAGTCGTGAAAATTCCCAAACTTAATTTTTAGTGTAGTGGATTCCTTGATGAGAAGCTATGTTTTGGAGAATACAATTACAGTGGCTAAAATATTCTGTATATCCACAGATGGTACTTTTGGTTAAGTCTTGCACACAGTGAGGAAAATCCATATCTGGAATAATTGTCTATTATAGTAAAAACCAAATATTTTTCCTGCCATGATTGATGTGGGCCTATGTAATCCACCTGCCACCAGGTGACAGGCTGATCCACCTTAGGGAATGGTGACAGGTTGGGGACTGAAAGTTGGTTTCTGCTGCTGGCAGATTGGACATTCAGCAGTGACTATAGCCAGGTCAGCCTTGGTGAGTAGAAGTCCATGTTGCTGAGCCAATGCATAACTTCTATCTCTACTACCATGGCAATTTTTTTGATGAGTCCTTTTGGCAATGATAGGAGTGGTTGGGGAAAGAGTCTGTTACACACAGAATGGGCTTTCAACCCCATTTGATTATTAAAATCTTCCTTTGCTGGACTCAACCCTTGATGAGGATTCACGTGTAGAAAAATGTCAGCATGTATTCTGTCCATTCAGAAAGTACTATTTACATAGCTCTTCCTCAGGCATCTTTGTCATTAACTTTCCAATCATGGGAAAGTTTATGCTGTATATATATTTACACAATTTTTTTAAAGCAACTAAAGAGACAATGACAATAAGATTCAATACATTATCCCAGACTGAATCTAAAAATGGAATAAATAATAGAGGTATAAAGTACATTATTGGGACATATGAAAAATTGGAGTGTAGAATGTAAAGCTTTATACAATGTTAAAAAGTATGTAAACTTGATAATTACACTTAAGGTGGTTCCATAAGTGAATATCCTTGTTATTAGTAAATGTATGTAGAGCATGATGTAAACTAGTTAGTCTCAAATGTTTAGAAACTAAATAGATATACAGATATGTAGATAAAGAGAAAACTGAATAGATGGATTTAGATAATAGATAGCTAGAATGATACAACAAATGTGACAAAATGTTAAAAGTGGTGGGACTGGGTATCTGGATGGGGTTATGTTAGAGTTCTCTAGATGGGTTTTGTATTATATTTGCAGTTGTCTTGTAAGTCTGAAATTATTTCAAAATAAAAGTTAAGAAAAAATTGCAGAAAACGGGTATTTGTCTCTTTGCTTTTTAACCAAAATTACCATTTTTAAAATAATTTTCTATTCATATAGGAAAATTGATAATGCATTTCACATAATTTTTACTAAATTTACTTTTTCCATTTTTATAGTCCATGTGTATGATTTAATTTGTAAATTTTCAGTCCAATCTCTGCCTATTTCCCTTTGTAAATTAGTTTTATTTGCCTTATAATTCCATATGAGGTATTTATATATTGACATACAAAATTTACATTATATTTTGTGAAATATTATTCCTCTGTAGTTTGTCAAGTTTTGCCTATGCTGCACATTAATACTCTAAGCTACAGTAATTTAAATAACCAAAAATATCTTTCTAAAATTCCTTCTTCATGTAAAATAAATATCTGACTCCAGGTCAGTTTTACTTTAACTCTATTCTCTGGAATTCTATAAAGATATGGTTAATTCACACCAAACCCAAGTTAGTAAAATTTTAAATATAACCCCAAAGCCTGAACCTGTTTATGTTTGTATTATACTCCATGTTACCCCTTAAAATAAATTCTCTCATCTATAGTTTGAGGAGCAGGGACATAAAGAGAGCCCTAGACAAAATACTGAGTAATAAAATGTCACAAAAACATAAATATTATTTCGCTTTTAAAATATATAATACATACACTAAATATTGGCAAACAAAATCATTACTTGAGAATTAGATATCAGTACCATATCAGAAGCTATCTTCTCCACAGCTTCACAGAATCTCTATTCTGCAATTGAATTCAGATTTAATGATTTGCATACCCTTTTCTTGTAAGGTATATGGAATGATTAGAAAAATAGAATGTGATGAATGTACTACTTCAAAAATTTTATGTGAACAATTAATTTTTTTTAATGTTCTTGTAGCCACATTAAAAAAAAAACTAAAAAGAACCGGTGAAATTAATCTTTATTAATATATACATATTAAAATACTATGAACAAAATATTACATCAACACACAATCAGAAAAAATATTTATTAGACATTTTATCATACTGCATCTTTGAAAAATATTGAATATTTGGCATTTATATAAGATCTCAATTTGGAATAGTCACATTTCAATTGCTTAGTAATCACATTAGTTCTGTTTTTGAAACACAATGCCAGACTCTAGCTATGAGCTTAGCTCTGAGTTAGAATTCATTAAATAAATATTTTCTTATGTTTTATTTAATTTTGTAGGAATATAGTTATAATTTTTGTTTTGTTAGAATTACTTTTAATGATATGTATTGTGTGCATGTGGTTGTGGGGTCTTTTTGTAATTAACAGCCCATGGCTTTTAAAAAAAGCCATTCTAAGTAAACAAAAAGCTTAAACTGAAAGACTTCTTGTCTTCTCAGAAATAATTTCTGAGGTTTTCACAGGATATCTAGAGGTATTGTCCTCAGAACTTCTCCAAGTTTATGAGATGCTTCAAATTATACTGATATCTAGCCTTCAGGTTCACATAAAGGGATTATAACACACTATTCTGTAAGAAGATGCCAATTTATATAATAATGCTGTTATAAGAAACATGAAAATGCAATAATGAATGCAAAGTTCTGCATAACAAGTAATAAAAGTTCCTTGAAATAAAACAAATGTCTTGTAATACAATCCTGCTAAAACTTTCTAATTCATTTAACTATGAAAAATCTCCACTTTCCTTAATGTGAAACAAAGGATATTCTCTTCTATATTTTATTACAAATACTGAACTTCATATACTCTCTTTAAATAACAATTTTATCCTCTTGCTCTTTGCAGATGCTACTCATATATAATAGTATTGTTAATTTTCATTAAAATAGAACAAATATCATCCTGTATGACATCAGTATAACAATCTAAATAACTTAGCTAACATCAGTATACTTGGTATATTTAGCAATATACTCAACCTATTTTGTGAGGAAATATAATCCTCTATCATAGTGTTTTCCTTATTAATTTTTATAATTTGTATTCATTGTTAAATATAATAAAGCTAATATATTATCAATTATAATTATTTTCTAATATCTTACCTTTTTTAATTTTTGCATAGGATATGAATCCATGAAGCTAACATTGCTCTAATTTTTATTGTTCAATTATATCAACCTTACAATCAATTATTTTATCTTCATGATTCCTACAAACTTCCTTATCCCTTCTTTTACATTTATTTATTCTGTCTTTCTACATTTCTAAACTTATGGAGTTTTAATACAGTTGTGAAACTGCAATGATTACTTCTGTTGCTGGGCCAGGCAAATCTTGTAAGAGGCTTATTATAAAAAAGAAATTTGAAGGTTAATATTCATTATGAGAAAATGTTTTGCATTCAGATATTATAGGTTAAGCTGACACAACTAGAGTTGTTAGAAATAAGAAAAATTATATTATTTGAATCTGGAGATATTGCATTTTTTGAGACATTAGGGAAAATAAAACTGAATAAATACATGATTTTGCTTCTTCCAAACTCAAAATTCAGATGAGGCAACAGCATGCTAGAGTTCAGGAACATGGAGCCAAAATCCAGTATCTAGCAGTTACTCCATTTCTCCATTTGATGGCTAATAGTAGAGAATAATTTGTTTTGGAAGAGCTAAGAGGAAACCTGACCTTCTGTACTGTCAGCTGAGGAACTTTCCAAAGTACACTTAGAGAATATGGCTTGGCTTCTCCTTGCAGTTTATAGTAAAATGCTAGATAAGAGAGATAACCTTGGAACTGAATTATTGGGCACAATGAAACCAAAAACTGATTCTGCAAAGTCCAGACCTCCGGAAACAAGCCCCCAGATAATAGTGCCCCATTTGAGGACTTAATAAAACTTGGAACTTGTAAATCAGGATTGAAAATGCAGTTATCTAAGAAAGACTTGTGGAAAGTCTTACTGTTTGAGGCTTTAGACCCCTGCTTATTGCATGCTAAAGCAACAAGCTTTTGAGAGAGCTGTATGAACAAAACCACTGTCATCCTGGACTATAAGGGACATCAATGAGAGAGATGGAAGGGAAAAAAGCTTTAAGAAGAAGCTGGGACCACAGAGCCTTAAGGGGAAAGAAGGAAGGCTGAACCTACCAAGACATTGCCCACCATTTTGTTTCAACACATGACTATTGACTTAGGGTGAGAAAGTACCTCTTATGGTACCTTTAGATGGACTTTTTAGGGCCTTGTGACTGTAATCTTCTACCCCATATATTTATCCTTTATAAAAGTCAATAGATTTCTGATACTTTGCATCAGCACCCTTTTGGCTTACTAATACAGTAAGTCTTGAAATCTTGCTTTCGTTTGAGCAGAAGTGTGCCTGGAAATAGACTGAGGGAGAAGAAAGTATAAGATAAGAACACAATGTCATTTCATATCTACAAAACACAGCTCTAGTTGCTTGGAGGCAGTATCTCCCTTCCTTCTTTTCTACTGCAATTTTAATTCCATGTCTCATTAATTGCTTTACATGCATGACTATTATTGTTTGGTGTGTAATATTCTCAGATCTTTCTTCTACATAACCAGTTATCTCTTCTCTATACCATTCACTGCATGTTTAATTTTTTGTTTTATAAGCATTTTTAAATTCAATAACTTTAGTGTTTATTGAAGCTCCACTTATGACTTTATGAAATAACAGCATTTTAAAAATTTCCTAGTTATAAATTATCCACCATTATTTTTGGTTTCTTTAGTCATTTGGGCACAGTATGTTGGCTCTCTGGGTGATTCTATTGCTCTAATGCTTTTGGAGGCTAACTTTCTGTCTAGGGTCAATGATGCTTCATATAATGGCTTTACAGTGAGGACATTGTCAGTGTGGTGTATTTATCCACTGTGGTTGTGGGAATATCTGGGAGCTATTCAGGGTCTGCATATACTAGTGACTGCTAGAATATCACAGTTTCTGGGTGGTTTGATGTTTATTTTTCATCTGGTTTTATTGCATCACTCTGAGAGGGAACATCATAAAGCCTATGAAGCAATTAGGGTTTTCAAAGTTTCATGAGTTATGTTTCTCCCAGGCAAATCTCTGACAAAATATTCTTCAATATTTCTTCTTGGGCTATTCACTACAATTTTCTGTTATTAGAGACAAAAATAATAGCCTTACAGGTTAATCTTCTCTGCTTCTGTATTAAATGGAAAATCAGTTTCTCTTTTTGTGCTTTCCTGAAACAGTTGTTTCAGCAGAAATCTCAATAAAAGGAAATCTGGCACTTTTGAATAAAAAATCAAATGTTTGTCACATGAAATGTGAAGCCTTCATGAATACAACTGCATAATCTGCTGAGGATATGTAAAGCCACTTTAAATATTCTAGGGAAAATGATACATTTTCCCAAATTATATTATTGATGCAGTTGAAATTTATATCATGTATGAATAACATGATGATTTGGTCTTACAGTATTGTATTCCATATGAAACATAAAGCATAAAACAAGAAAAGACAGCCCAGAATAGTGCAAGGTAATTATTCTCATAGATAATTTGACATATGATAAATGTAATTTCAGTGTATTCAGAAAATAAATCATTGTTCAGAAAATTATATTATAATTAATATCTTAACACTTTAGGAAACAAATGGTCAAAGAGACTTACTTCACTCTATAGATTACCCCTAAATCCCAGGGCAATTGAAAGACAAAATTTGATAAGGTAAAATACAATGAGAAGGAAACTTAGAATGATACTTTCCTCATTGTATGATACAGATTAAAACTTTCGAGGAAAAAATATTAAGAACATGTACATTCACATCATATAAATGATAATTTTCTATTAATTGAAAATAAAAAGAAAATCATAGGGAAAAATCCACCTATTAGAAAAATATGTTCAATGTTGGCTAATTATATGTTATAAACATTACTTATATGTAAATAGGAAGCCCAAATTAAATCCAAACTTTTTATCAGTCAGAAGCAAGGATGATCTTGAGGATTCTGAATCATTGTAATTGGCATCAGAAGTGGGATTCATTAAAATGACCCTGATTTAATAAATCATATGATTTGTGAAAAGAAAGGAAGAGAATTGATGAAAACATAATTCCTGCGTGTCCACTGTATCACTTTTGATATGGAGCTGTAGTGTTGTTGCAGCTAGTTACCAGAATTAAATTTCCCAATGAAATTTGTTATACATGGGACCAACACTTGAGACGTTTGTTCTCTGGATGCACAAGGGAATGAAAAATAACAAAAAAAGCAAGCTAAACATACAATCCCTTGACCTCTCATGGCTGAAGGCAATCTCCTTAGTTAATTGTAGATGTAATCAGCCATAGATACTGTATTAGTCAACCAAAGGGGTGCTGATGCAAAATACTAGAAATATGTTGGCTTTTATAAAGGATATTTATTTGTTGTAGAAGCCCAAAGTAACCAGGCCATAAAGCATATGTTACTTCCTTCATCAAAGTCTGTTGCCAAGTTTTGTAGCAAGATGGCTGCTGATGTGTGCAAGGTTTCAAACTTCCTGGGATACTATCTTCCCAGGGCTCATTTCTCTCTGGGCTTAGCTCCTCTGCTCTCTCCAAAAGGCCAGCTGTATACTATCAGGCAAATGGATCATCTGTCTTCCTGGGCCTCTGCTCTGTCCAATTGAGCCTTCTCTCCTTCACATATGTGCTTCCTGGGGCTTCAGCTCAAAGCTCCAGCACAAAAACTCAAACCTCCCTTCTCTGTGGTTTGGTTTCTCTGTGACTCTCCACCCACCAAGGGGACAGGGACTCAAAGTCCTACTCATATGGCCCAATCAAGCCTTAATCATTATTTAATCAAGTAAAAGTGTGACATCTGAATCCAATATAATCTAATATGCCCAGAGGAAAACACCAGTTCACAAATGTAATCCAATATTCATTTTTGGAATTCATAAATAATGCAAAACTACTGCAGATACAATCAACTTATTGATGATTTAAGGCCATGAAACATGCTCGCAGTAACAATCATACCAATGCTTACTTGAGTAAACAACTAGGTGTCATTATCTGGCCAAATTGACACATGAACCTAACCATCATAACATCTGTGGATGATGCCAACCACCCCCAGGCAGCTGGCATTGTAGAGAACTTTAATGGACTCCTAAAAAATGATGTTTGGTGTGTACACCTTGACAACTCTCTTACTAGATGGATTGTCAGCCTTACTTGGGCCCTCTGGAAGCTGAGCACAGCATTTCCCTGGAAGGGGAAAATTGCCCTATCCTGCTTCAGAGCAACAAAAAGAGGTTGAAGGTAGGGGAAGGACCCAGGCTTTGTTGCATAGTTACCATTACACACATCAAAATAAGAATTGCCTCTGAAAGGGAGACCAAGACATACCACTTGGGACTGTCATTTTCAATCACTACCAGTGAATTGTGCTGCTTTAAACCCCATTACAACCTCCACATGATTCCCAGAATGGTGTGAGGTAACAGCCATCTGGAGGAGAGGTAGGATGACAAAAGAGGGCCTAGAAGTGCTTAATATGCATGGGCTGAACCCACAGAGCCTGATGCACAGATTACAAAAATTAATGGGTGATGCCTACCCCTGGTTGGGTGGGCCAACAATCCCCTTGTGAACATCATGGAATACATTTGAGGGGTACTGAGAGCCCTCATCTGTCATGAAGGTTAGAAGTTGGGACAAAAGTTATTGGCAATGTACTCAGAACAAGGGAAAAGAGGTGAGATTATATCTCAAGGCACAGGACAGGCAGATTGGGTGGCCTTAGAATGTAAAGATAAGTTACTGAAAAGTGTCTCCCATGGGAAGTGGTTGCATGACCACCATGTCAGGATTTGTTTATCCTCCATGCTCCTGTTTTATACAGATTTGGCTTGGCAGCAACCTAAAAGGAAAACACCTTTTCCAACTAATGTGAGGCCATCATGGCTGCAGGGAAACTTTCCAACTGCTAAATTTAACATCTGACCCCTTGTTCCACTTCTGTGTCATAGGACCCATTTGTCTTGCCTGTGAATGACTACAGCATGATCCAAAATCACATTGCCTTAGAATTCCTCCTAGCCCAACAAGGAACCAAATGAGCTATTGCTAACACCTTTAGTGTATGTTCATTAATATCTCAGGGGAGACAGAAAAGATGACTAAAATCCAACAGCATGACCGATGACTGCAAAAGGTACAAACAGATTCTATGCAGGACCTCTTCAGCTGGCTCCCAGAGGGTTGGTGGGCAAGGTTGCATAGTTCTTTTATGCTGTCCCTTCACTGCTTACACATTTTTGTTCTGGAGATCATATTTTATAATATAAATTTATTATTGCCAGCTTTTCTTTTGCTTTGAAATTTTAATTTTAATGACTGTTACCTATGATCACATTTTTGCCACTGTCCTAAGGATACCATTTGCACAATCAAGTTCAAAACTGTCTCCAACTGCATACCCCACTTCACAATGGGAACCATTTTCCCATCCTCTGGATTCATTGTGTACTTAGGTTCTACCTGCAAATCTCCATCATCACTGAAAATTCTTATTTGCGTTATACTCTCTATTACTTCTCACCATGAATCCTGCTATTTACTGCCTGAGAAATGGGGATATGAAGGTGAGCCACAGTAATTGGAAATTGACCCCAAAGATGTAAATGTCTATAATAGACATAATTTCATTACCTACTAAATATATGAAATTATTTGCTATATATGAATCTATTTATAAATTATTAGATATCTCTGATTCCATGATTACTCCGAAATAGGTTGTCAACATTCTATCATATTTTATGTGTCTGAAGTTTTAGGAATGTCTTGACATTTTACTCTCCATTGAAAACCTCAAAGGATTATGTTCCTATCCTATTGGAAGAAATTGTTCAATTCACCAATACCCATCTGTATACCTGGGAAACAACCCCTACTGGGGATGATTTTATGATTATGTAAACATTTATGTTTTATTACAATTCTTGGTAGTGACATTTCCAATTTTATTTTTGCAGTAGTTATATAATGCAGATGAAAATTCCAGAGTTGTAATTTTTTTCTTTCATTGCTTTATATTGTCAAAAATATTTTGAGTTTATTCACTTTTTTCTGACATTACTATTATATTCAGAAAAGTCTATAAGAGAATTTATGAACTTAATATACTTTTAACAGGTAATACCAATTACCCAAGATTCAATGACATTTTTAAGAGTAGACACATTGGATGGCAGAAGGCACAAATCTCATTATAAATTGAAAATTGAGAAAGAAGAGTATATTATGGTCTTATGTCCACAAATAACAATATTATCAGAAGCCATATTTTCTTTCACCTACACATTTTGTATTTCTAAATTTTAAGCTTTACTTGAATTTATTTGTATATTTAAATAAATATTCTAATAAATTAGTTTACCACATTACTTCTAAATTTAAATGTGATTCTTTTAATTTTACTTCTAAGTTTTATTTCACCTACTAATAATAATTTTATCTCATCTCAACTTAAATTTACTTCTAATATACTTCTTAATTTTAATTCATTGGCATGGAAAATATCATTTTTATTTATTTTGGAATTTTGCTTGCTTCCATTGTCAATCAATTCTTCTTTCTTATCTTCTTCCCATTCTCTAACTGCCCTATTTCTATTCTATTCCTTTTCTCACTTACAGTTCTTTCTGTTCTTCCTTAATGAGATACATGTTTTTTTTCTAGATTAGAATCAGTTTGGCCAATTTTCTTGACTGTTTGCTTCTCATTCTACTCGTTTCTTTACTTCATGGCTCAAAGCATCATGTAGAGTGCAGTAAGCCAGATATAAAAGGACAAATATTGTATGATCTTACTGATATGAAATAAGTAGAATGAGCAAATTCATAGATTCATAATCCAGAATATAAGATGCCAGGGTGCAGGTGGAGCTAGGGAATGGGGAGTTATAACTTAAAATGTACAGAGTTCCTATTTGGAAGAACAGAAATATTTTGATAATGGATGATGGTAATGGTGTCTCAACATCTTAAACATAATTAACATCTTTGAAATATATATCTGAAGGTGGATAAAAGGGGAAATATTAGACTGTGTATATGGAAATAGAATAAAACTTTTATAAAAATTCATGAAACCATACTACAGAAAGAGTGAACCCTAAGTTAAATCATAAATTTAATTAATAGCACAATTACAAAAATTGTGTTTTCATCAATTGTAACGAATGTACCACATCAATGCAAGGTGTCAATGGGGGGTTATTTGGGAAACCTGTGTTTTATGCATGAGTGTTCTGTAAACCTAGAAGTTTTCTAATATAGATATAAATGGTTGACTCTTATTGCTGGGGTAAGAGATGACATGGGATTGACTACTGCAGGGTAGCATAAAGGGACATTTTAGGGTGAGAGAACTGTTCTGTAACTTGATTTGGTGGTGATTACATGAAGACTCATGGAACTATACACAAAAATAAAGCAATTTTTACTTTTTAAAGAGACAGCCAAAAAGAGAAACAACATCAATAAAATTGTAGGTGTTTCAGATATCTTTCATGCCCATTTTCCCATCCTCTAGGCCCAGCCTTATGCACTGGCTCATACTGCAACAAGAGCTGAGCAGATGTGTGCCTGACAGCACCTCTCAGCTGCATCACCAAGTTCTTCCTTTCTCTTCCAGGGCTTTGGGGCTCTGCATGATGGGCTGCCTGCAGGGAGGAATTCATACCAGACTCTGAGGTAGTCAACATTCCTTAGACAATTAATAGAAAATGAGAACAACTGAAAAATTATCTTATTTCCATATCTTTAACAGATTTTTCTAAGGTTAATCCAATATTTGAAATATATATATTATTTCCTAGAAAATTATAAGTAGCTTAATAAAAATCTTATTAAAACTAAATTCATATTTTGACTTGATCTTAATATTGATTCTAAACAACATATGTATTTTGAAATAAATAATTTAGAATAATAGTAACAATAATTTATTGACATAGATTTGCAAATCAGTAAGGGGGAAGATTTACTTGATAAATAGTACAGAATGATTTAATTAATATTTTTTAAGCACATAAAATTAATATTCATCAAATCCAAACAAGAACAAAGTTCTACATTTTTAATGTTTTACAATTTTGTGGTAACATATATGTAACATAAAACTTGCCATTTTAATCACTTTAAATGTGCAATTCAGTGGCATTAATTATTTTGAAAATTTGCTATCCTTATCACTGCTCATAAACAAAATTTTTAATAACCCACAGCAAAAATTGTACAAATTACACAATAACTTCCCATTCAATCTTTCTCCTAGCTTCTGGTAACTTTAACTTACTTTCCATCTCTATGAATTTCTTATTCTAGATATTTCATATAAGTGAAATCATACAATATTTAAACTTTTGTGTCTGGCTTAATTCACTCAATATAATCCTTTCAATATATATTGCTCAACCATAAAAATGAAATTCTGATACATTCTACAACATGGATAAACTTTGAAAAATCCTGAATGTTTGAAGTAAAACATAATTGATTTATAATGAAAGGCCAAATAATGCTGAACAGAAATGTGTACCAAAATAATTCATAAGATATAATATGAACAGATTATTATTTTTATTATATTAAATCAAAACATCAACTTATCTAACATATTAAAATGAAATTATAATCAATTTTATGGTGTATATAACTCAAGTATTTTATTTTTGATTCATTTCTACAGAGGAAGTTGTAGTGTCTTTGCAGTAAGTATTTCCCTTCTTTTATGGAATGAAACATGTTGCACACAAAGATATGTTCATGTCCTAAACCCTGGTCCTGTGAATGACAACTCATTTGCAAATAGGAACTTCCAAATCCTTTTATTTGAGTAAGACCAAACTAAAGCAGTATGAATTTCAATCCAATATAACTGGGCCTTTAAAGCAGAGGAAATTTGAACACAGGATTACCAAATGGGGAGAAATATGGGCATGTGATAGAGGAAAAGCCTGATTTCATGGAATACTGGTAAGCCACCAAAATCAGTCTACAGTCTTAAGGGAATGGATGATCTTGTTGACACCTTCATTTGGGATTTCTAGTCTCTAAAATTTGAGAAATTAAATTCCTGTAGATTCAATGAAGTCAATGATAGTTTGTTATGGAAGCCCTGGACATCTTCTTTCTTCTCTTTTGGACCACTGCAAGAATAGTTCCATTTTCTAAATTCCATTTTCCATTACTGCTTTATAAACAAACTCACATCACTTTAGATCATGTATTGCAACTTATGAAATATTTGCTAAATTTTTATGAAAGCAGTTTTCTCTTTCTCATGCAATAAGTAACATTTTTTTGCATTCACGAATATAACATTGGTATATGGAGACTCCAATTGTATGTTATTTATGTCTGTATTTTTACAGATTACCTAATTATTGTTTTATCCCCCTTTTTCATTTAATTAATTAATTAATTTTTTACATTTTTGGGTTATTTGGACACAGAATGGAAAGCGAATTTCTCCAAATCTTTTGGAAGATAACTTCCTGTCTGAGGTGGATGCTGATGTGTGTAATGGCTACACTTTACGAGGACAATGTCAGTGGTGTATATTTATGCACCATGAGTGTGAAATAGCTGATTTAGAATATTTAGAATCTGCAAAAGCTAGTGATATTGTGTGTGATTTCAGTGATCCTGCTTGGCTATTTTTATTTTTCACTTGACTTCCTTGTTTCACGTTAAGAGAGTATACATCATGAATCCCTTGAGGCAAGTAGGGGTTTCAAAGTTTCAAGAACGACATTTCTATTATGCAAGTCTCTGTCACAGAGTATTCTTCAGCACTGTTTCTTAGACTGTTCAGTACAATTTTTGTGGTAGTTGAGTGATAATAGTATTTTATGTTGACCCTCACTTCACCTGGATTATTAGATTATCAATTTCTCCACACATGTTTTCCTTAAAAAGTTTTTGCAGCAGCAATACAGCAAAAGCAAATGTGATATTATTGCATTAAGCATTAAATGATTATCATGTGAAAATGACAGCTATTATGAAAAAAACAATAAAATTTAATGAAGATATACCAAAGACATTTAGAATATTTTATGAAAATATGGTGAATTTTCCTAGTTTACATTTTTGATACAGTAGAAGTTGATATTGAATATTGAAGTTATCATTTGGTCTTACAGGGCTGAATTTCATCTAAAAATGAAAAAAGAAGCAACAGTTCTCTAACACCATCAGGTGTTTCTTCTCCCTTACAATATTTGAGATATGAAATAGATAATCACATTATAATGGAAAAAGAAAAGACTATTCATTAACTGATGTTAGATAAATAGTTATTTAGGGTACAGAGAAAGATAGCCACTTCAGTAAATAGAAGTACTCAAAAATTCAGAGCAATTTAAAATAAAATGTGATGAATTAAGTTAAAGGACAAGGAATACAAATCATAGAGTGATATTTCCCTCATTTTACTACAAAAATAGCTTTCTAAAAAATATTATGTAACAACAAATGTCTGATTAAAAAGTTCACATCGCATAAGTAAACAATATCTATTAATTTAAAATATAAACATAATGAAAGAAAAATAACCTGCAAGGGACATATTTGTAATACATTGATTATTATTAATAAAATTAGTAAATAGCAGGAATGGGTATGATACAGCTCATGGAACTCATTGTCAATTGAAAGTCAGGGAGCAAGTTCACATAAAATGAGATGAGGTTGAAAAATACTCAGCTAAATTGTATACCAAAATTGTCTCCTAAATGCTGTGATTGTAGGGATAATTAATAAACCCCTTTTCCTCTCCTGGGTTCAAACAAATTTAGAGATCAGATTTTAAGGGCACACCTTGAAAATTTTTGAAAAAATATATGCTGATGCATCATACACTTGGATATAGGAAAAAGTATTTTCACTCAGATTGCTCATGCCTCCACCTATCCATTACCAACCTAGCCCCACAGTACTCATCATTCTGATTTCTTCAACTGTAGATTAGTTTTTTAGAACTTCATATAAAAACATCCGCACACTTTTCTCACAGACTTGATGGTTTTGAGGTCCATAGTTGCATATAGGAGGAGTTCTACTTTATTACTTTGAATTGTTTTGGTGCCTTGATTGAAAATCAATTGAACATGTTAATATGGATATGTTTTTTAAATCCACTCTTTTCCATTGATCTATTTCTTTTACTTTAGGAGAATACTGCCACATTTTTTGTGAATATAGTTTTATATCAATTCAGAAAATTGATTATTGCGAGTCTTCCAAATTTATATTTATTACTAATATTCTTTCAGATATCTAGTTACTTGGCTTTGATATATATATTTTAACTTCAGCTTGTCAATTTGTGAAAAAAAGTCTGCTGATATACTTTGGTTTTATGTTAGTTCTAAGAAACAATACGGGAGATCCAAGATGGCAGAATAGGGAAGAGCAAGTTGTCATCTTCCTCCAGAAACTGCAAGAAGGTAGTCAGGTTTACCTGTAAGAAGGGAAGCCATGGGACTGTGGCAGCAGTTAGAGAGGAAAGCTAGAGAGGGAAGGCCCAGTTGGCTGTGGGAAAGAGAGCCCATAGTAGATAGGGCACTCAAGCCAGCTCAGAGACTAGAGAAGGCAGAGAAGGGACATTGTTGGAAGACCAGCACTCATCTGGCTCCTAGAGTGAGTTTAGTACCCTTCTTCCAGGGCAACAAGGGAAACATCCGAAAACCCAGCAGGCTTTTGAGGTGGGGGATCTGTGGGGCAAAAATTGTGGGGATCCAACACATAGCCAAGAGGATGAGTGATGTAGGGGGAAGGGAGATAAGGTGGGTGGACCAGGAAAATAAAGACACCTACCAGCTCTGAAACAACTTCATAGAGATGGGAGGGGGAACTGTGCAGGCAGGCTTCCACACCAACCACACTGGGAGAGAAGGGCAAGGGTCAGTTAGCAGTAGGCTGACAGGTGCCTAATGACTCTGGAGAGTGGGAAGCCTGGAGAGGCAAATGCCAAAACATTAGAAGCTTAAGTAGCCTGAGGGAAAAAAGGCAGGCAGAGGCAAAGGATCAGCTTTCAGAAGTCTTGAGAAGCCTAAATTAAGTGGTAGAGTTGGTGGACCTCAGTGGTTAAACTCTTGCTTCTCATATACAAGGTCCTCTGTTCAATACCTGGTACCTCCTATTAAAAAAATGCCTAACTAGCCTAAGGATAAAAGGGGTGGAGGCAGCCAACCCAGGGGCTTCAGGGAACAGGAGTTGAAGTACAAGCAGCCTCAGGACAGGAAATTTAGACTGTGATTGTTTTTAAAGGTTATTTTTAAAATTTTGTAATTCTTATTCCTTTCTCTACACCCTGGCACCTTAACTGGAGAGGGCAGACTTGAAAAGAGATTTGTGAGCACTGGCTGCCTGAAACCATTGCAAATGGCTTGAGAGGGAAGACTGTTATCTCTGTTTTTTATTTTTTTTTTTTTTGGTAGTTGCTGCTTTTTTCCTCTCCTTTTTCCAATTTTTCTCCTTAGTTTTTTTGTTTTGTTTTGTTTTTTTCTCCTTTCATTTTTAACTCTACTGTTGCATTTATTTTGTTCCAAATTTTCCTGTTAGGTCCTCATTTTCTTTCTTTTCTTCTCACCTTTTGGATCTTTTATTTTATTCTATCTTCTTTCCTGTTTCATTCTTTTTTCATTCCACCATTTTTATTCTTAATCTTTTGACTTTTAGTGATTTTTCACACTTATTTTTATTTATTTTGTCTTTTCTTCCTGATTCTTTAAGGTTCATTTTCCATCCTGTGTGTGCTTATTCTTTTTCTCTTCTTTCTTTCATTTTCTATGGTCTTAATATTTCTGCAAGGGAACACAGACAACTAGAAGGATATAGAATAAGTGGAACAAAGCATCAAAGAGGAAACTTAAAGCGAAGCAAAACAATGACAACAAAAAGACCTTTAGTAGAAAGAGAAGATAACTATGTGAATAAGGCCACCAAGATAAACTGATGCCCAGACACCAGTGAAAAATTTCCAGCGATACTAAGAAACAGGAAGATTTGGCCCAATCTGATGAACAAAATAAAAAAGAAGAAGAGATGCAGAATGTGGATAAATTAATCAAGGATGACCAAACATATATCATGAATCAACTTAATGAAATGAAGCAAGAGAAATTAGATATCAAGAAGGCACTGGGAAAACATACAGAAGAAATTATAAACATACATAAATAGATAATATAATGGATCATATCATGATGAATGGCAGAATACAAAAATTAAAAATATATTGGAAGCACATAACAGCAGATTTGAACAGGCAGAGGAAAGAATTAGTGACATTGAATATAATACATCTGAAATCACACAGATAGTAAAACAGATAGATAAAAGATAGAAAAAAAAAATCACCAGGGATGCAGTGAATTGAATGACAGCATTAAAGTCACAAGCGTATGCGTTATAGGCCTCCCAGATGGAGAAGAGAATGGAAATGGAGCAGAAAGGAATATTGGAAGAAGTAATGGCTGAAACTTTCTCAACTCTTTTGAGGGACATGAATGTACATGTTCAAGAAGCACAGCATACCCCAAACAGTATAAATCCTAACAGTGCTACCCAAAGACATATAGTTATCAAAATGTAAAATGTGCATGAGAAAGAGAGAATACTGAAAGTGGCAAGAGTTAAAAGATTAATCACATACAAGGGATGCTCAATATGATTAAGCACTGATTTCTCATCTGAAACCATGGAGATGAGAAAGCAGTGGTATGACATAGTTAAGATGCTAGAAGAAAAACTTGTCTGCCAAAAATTCTGTATCCAGCTAAGCTGGCATTCGAAAATGAGACGGAGTTGAAAACATTCACAGATAAATAGAAATTAAGACAGTTTGTCAACAGGAAAATTGTCCTTCAATAAATATTAAATGGTGTTCTCAAGTTTGAAAGGAAAATTACAGGAAAGAGAGGGTTGGAGGAGATTGTAGAAAGGAAAATTACTAATAAGAATAACTAAAAAGATAAAAAGAGAAATAAAACAATATATGACATGTACAAGCTTAAAGAAAAAATAGTTAATACAAGTACTGCCATTACAATAATAACTTTGAATGTTAATGTATTAATCTTTTGAAACTAAAGACACAGATTGGCAAAATAGATGAGGAAATGTGATTCATTTATATACTGTCTACAAGAAACTCATAGATACAGGGATGCAAGGAGTTTGCAAGTGAATGGTTGGAAATGATTTTCCATGCAAAGAACAACTGAGTAGGGTGGGAGTAGAAATACTAATATTGGACAAAATAGATTTTAAATGCAAAATTTTCTGAGACAAGTATACTGCATATTAATAAATAGATTAAACTATCAGGAAGAGAGAACAGCCATAAACATTTACTCACCTAACCAGTGTGCACCAAAATCCATGAGACAAACATTGGGAAAAAAATATGTGGATAAATAGATCTCTACAATTATAGTTGGGGTCTTTAATACACAACATCACCATTAGACAGAACATCTCAACAGAGGGTCAATAAAGAAACAGAGGCTTTGAATAATACATGTACAGAATATTATACAGAAATACAGCAGGTTATTAATTATTCTCTAGTGCAAAAGAATTACTCTCAAGGAGACCATATGGTAGGCCACAGAACAAGTATCAACAAATTTAGAAGGATTGAAATGATACAAAGTAATGTCCCAGACCACAATGAAATGAAGCTGCAAATTAATAAGGGCACAGAACCAGAAAAGACACAAAGATATGGAGGTAAAATAACATACTAATAGATAATCAGTGGTCAAGGAGGAAATTACAAAAGAAATTAGTAACTACCTTGAAATGAAAGAAAATGAGAATACAACATATCAAAACCTAAGGGATGCAGCAAAAGCAGTTCAGAGAGGGGGCATTTATAGTCATAAATAAATATATTAAAAAAGAATAACACTCTCTTCTTGGCCTTTCATTCAAGACCAAGTGTAAAAAAGAAAGAAAGAGCTAAAATCCAGACCTAACTGCACACCTGGAAGACCTAGAAAAAGAATAACAAACTAATCCCAAATAAGCAGAAAGAAGGAAATAACAAAGATGAGAGCAGAACTAAATGAAATTGAAATAAAAATCACTAGAAAATTTAACAAAACCAAAAGCTGGTTCTTTGAGAAGATGAATAAAATTGAAAAGCCCTTAGCTAAAAGAAAAAAGAAAAGAAAAAAAATAGAGAGAAGATACAAATACATAAAATAAAATACAAGAGAAGACATATCACCACTAACCCCATAGAAATAATAATTATCTTAAGAGGATACTTTGAAAAATTGTGTTTGAACAAAATGGATACCTTAGATGATATGGGCAAATTTCTAGAAACACAGAAGCAGCCTACATTGATGAAAGAAGAAATTGATGAACTCAATAGACCAATCACAAGTAAGGAGATTGTATTTGTCATCAACAACCTCCCAACTAAGAAAAGCCCAGGAATGGATGGCTTCACAAGTGAATTCTATCAATCTTTACGGAAAGGATTAACACGAATCCTGCTTAATCTCTTCCAAAAAAATACATATCTCATTCCATTGTGCCAACATCACGCTAATATCAAAGCAACACAAAGATGCCACAAGAAAGGAAAACTATAGACTGATCACTCTAATGAATCTGGATGCTAAAATCCTCAGCAAAATACTTGCTAATCATATCCAGTAATACATCAAATGAATTATACAGACTGATCCAGATGGTTTCATCCCTGGTATGAAAGGATGTTTCAACATTAGATAATCAATCATTTTAATCACCATATTAAGAGATCAAAAGAAAAAATATCACATCTATTGTAGCAGAAAAAAGCATTTGAGAAAATCCAGCATCGTTTCTTAATAATAAACACTTCAAAACGTAGAATTAGAAAGAAAATGTCTCAACATTATAAAGGGCATGTATGAAAAACCCATAGGTAACTTCATACTCAATGGTGAAATGTTAAAGGCTTTCTCTCTAATATCTGGAACAAGACAGGGACACCCACTCCGATCACTCTTATTTAACATTGTATTAGTAGTAATTGCTGGAGCATTTTGGCAAGGAAAAGTAATAAAATGCTTCCAAATTGGAAAGTGAGATATCAAAATCTCACTATTTGCAGATAACTTGATCCTGTATGTAAAAGCTCAGAAAATCTACAACAAAGATTCTAAAGCTGAATACAAGTTCAATAAAGTGGCAGGATATAAGATCAACAAGCAAAAATCACTAGCATTTCTGTACACCAATAATGAGCAATTTGAAGAGGAAATCAAGAAAAAATTCCACTTACATTAGCAACTAAAAGAATCAAATATCTAGGAGTAAACTTAACTAAAGGTGTAAAGGACTTGTACACAGAAAATTACACAGCATTGTTAAAGGAAATCAAAGAAGATCAAAATAAATGGAAAGATATTTCATGTTCATGATAAGAAGAATATACATCGTTAAGATGTCTATCCTACCCAAATTGATTTATAGATTTTATGCAATTCAAATAAAAATTGCAGCAGCATTTTTTAATAAATTAGAAAAGCTAACTATGAAACTTATTTGGAATGGCAAGGGGCCCCAGATAGCCAAAAACATACTGAAAAAGAAAAAAAAGTTGGAGGAATCATGCTGACTTTAAAGCATACTACAAAGGTACAGTGGTCAGAACAGCCTGGTATTGGCACAAGGATAGACTTACCAACAAATGAAACAAAACTGAGGGTTCTGAAATAGAGCCTCACATATATGATCAAATGATATGTGATAAGACAACCAAGCCCACTATACTGAGAAAGAATGGCCTATTCCCCAAATGTTGCTTGGATAACTGGATATCCACATCCAAAAAAAGAGAGAGGATCACCATCTCACATCATTTTAAAAAATTAACTCAACATGGGACAAAGATATGAATATAAGAGCCAAGAACAAAAAGCTCCTAGAAGATAATGTAAGGGAGCAACTATGAGATAAAATAGTAGGATATAGTTTCATAAATTTTACACAAAAAGCACAAGCAATGAAAGAGAAATAGATAAATGGGAACTTTTCAAAATTAAAAAAATTCTTGCACTTCAAAGGAGATTTTAAGAAAGTGAAAAAGCAGCCTGTTCAATGGTAGAAAATATTTGGTAATCATTTATCTGATAAGGACCTAATATCCAGCCTATATAAAGAAATTCTTTGTATGTATGTACCACATTTTATTTATCCATTCATCTGTTGATGGGCACCGGGGCTGATTCCAACTTTTGGCAATTGTGAACAATGCCGCTATGAACATTGGTGTGCATATCTGTTCGTGTCTTTGCTTTCAATTCTTCTGGGTATATACCCAGCACTTGAATTACTGGATCATATGGAAGATCAATTGTTAGTTTTCTGAGGAACCACCAAACTGTCCTCCACAGTGGCTGGACCATTCCACAATCCCACCAGCAGTGAATGAGGGTTCCTATTCCTCCACATCCTGTCCAACACTTATATTCTGCTGTTCTTTTAATAGCTACAATTCTGATGGGTGTAAGATGGTATCTCATTGTAGTTTTAATTTGCATTTCCCTAATAGCTAGCGATGTTGAGCATTTTTTCACGTGCTTTTTAGCCATTTGTATTTCTTCCTTGGAGAAGTATCTTTTCAGGTCACTTGCCTATTTTCTAAATGGGTTGATTGTATTTTTATTTTTGAGGTGTAGGATTTCTTTATATATGCAGGATATTAGGCTCCTATCATATATATGGTTGCCAAATATTTTCTCCCATTGGGTAGACTGCATTTTTATTTTCGTAATAACATCCTTGGAGGTGCAGAAGTTTTTAATTTTGATGAGATCCCATTTATCTATTTTTTCTTTTGCTGCTCATGCTTTGAGTGTGAAGTTCATGAAAACATTTCCTATTACAAGGTCCTGTAGATGCTTCCCTATATTATCTTCCAAGGTCTTTATGGTTTGGGCTCTTATATTTAGATCTTTGATCCATCTGGAGTTGATTTTTGTATAAGGTGTGAGATGGTATTCTTCTCTCATTCTTTTGCATATGGAAATCCAGTTCTCCAAGTATCACTTGTTAAAGAGGACATTCTCTCCCAGCTGAATGGGCTCGGTGGACTTGTAGAATATCAGATGACTGTATATGCAAGGATCTATATCAGAACTCTCAATTCAGTTCCATTGTTCAGTAGGTCTGTCCTTGTGCCAATACCATGCAGTTTTGATCACTGTAGCTTTGCAGTGTGTTTTAAAGCCAAGTAATGTGATACCTTCAACTTCATTTTTCTTTTTCAATATGTCTTTGGAGATTCAGGGCCTCTTACAGTTCCAAATATATTTTGTAGTTAGTTTTCCAGTTCCTTAAAAAATACAGTGTTGATTTTTATAGGGATTGCATTAAATCTGTAGATTAGTTTCAGTAGGATAGACATCTTGATGATGCTTAGTCTTCCTATGCATGAACAGGGAACATTCTTCCATTTATTTAAGTCTTCTTTGATTTCCTTTAACAGTGTTGTGTAGTTTTCTGTATATAAGTCCTTTCCATCTTTAGTTAAATTTATTCCTAAGTATTTGATACTTTTAGTTACTATTGTAAATGGTATTTTTTTTATTTCCTCCTCAGATTGCTTGTTGTTGGTGTACAGAAATGTTACTGATTTTTGAGCATTGATCTTATAGCCTGTGACATTAATGAACTCCTTTTTAAGTTCTAGAAGCTTTGCTGTAGATTTCTCAGGGCTTTCTAGGTATAGGATCATGTTGTCTGCAAAAATGAAATTTTTGCTTCTTCTTTTCCAATCTGGATGCCTTTTATATCATTTTCTTTCCTCAGTGCTCAAGCAAGTACTTCTAAGACAATGTTAAATAGCAGTGGTGATAGTGGACATCCTTGTCTTGTTCCCAAGCTCAGAGGGAAGGCTTTTAGGATTTCACCAGTGAAGATGATGTTAGCTTTGGGTTTTTCATATATACCCTTTATCATATTCAGAAAGTTTCCTTCTATTCCTATCTTTTGCAGTGTTTTTATCAGGAAAGAAATTGAGAATTTCTGACAGGCAGTAAATTTATTTCTCTCAAAAAATGTGCTTCTCAGACATTCTTATTTATCTTCTTTGGATCCACAGATTTTTTTCCTGGTAGCAATGTCCTATGACTTCTATGTTGCCATTTGCTACCCTCTGCATTATGGAGTCAACATGACCCCACATTTGTGAATACAGTTAGCAGGTGGCTCATATGTCAGTGTGCTGGTCTATTCTGCTATCCACACAGGCACCGTTTTCAGGCTTCCCTTCACAAAGTCGAATGAAATCCATCAACATTTCTGTGACATTCCTCAAGTCATAAGTATTTAAACAGCCTGTGCAGTTGTCTGAGTTTATGATACTTGCTATAACTTTTTGCCTTGCCTTAATAAGCTTTGTCACCTTATTCACTTCCTATGTTAACATCTTTTTAACTGTGCTTCAGATGAGTTCTGTGGAAGCCTGGAACAAAGCATTATCAACTTTCTCTCCCCAAATAGCTACTCTTATTTTATATATCATTCTGTACTGTTTGCTTGTTTAGGCTCCATCTCAAATGAATCAACAATCCATTCCCTCCTCACATCCATGTTCTACTCCATGGTGACCCCCTTCATAAACCCCATAAACTTTATCCTGTGGAACAGGGAGATTAAAAGTGCTCTGGGCAGAATGTTTAGTAGTTTCTTCCAGTTGCCTTAAGGAGTTGATTTTTTAAATGGGAAATAATGCTTCAATTATACACAAATAAAAGTAATGTATATATTATCTTGAAATTTAGGTAAGATAATTATGTGACTCTGAGAAAAATAAGGACATTTTATAAATACATAAGTAGAAATTGACCACTGAACAAATATTTTCCTTGAATAAAATTGATTATTACTTCTTGTAATTACTCATTTTAATATGACAAGTAGTAGGAGTTAAATATTGGATTTGTGATGTCATCTTAATATGCTCATGTTGGTTTAACTGAAGCAAGATCTAGAATGGTTTATGATTTTCTCATTTCACACTGCATTAGGTAGAAACCAAGGATGAAACTCAATTCATTCTACTTGTAAATAGATGCACAAACTCTTTTGTTTCACCTTGGAATATAATTTTTTACATTTTCATGTTTATTCCTTGATATGCTTATATGCTTGAATTCCTTATAAGCTTGTGTTCATGGCCCTTTATTTCAGTGTAACTTACACATTATGTCTGTGAACATAAAATGTGCATTATCTTTAGATAATTGCATAGAGAAATACTTACACCTATAAATAGATCCATCAATGTTCATAATACCATACAACATAAAATTTTTATCAGGGTTGCCATTTATCAGAGAGATAGCAGTGAGGATAAAGTACACAGTTGGTATTCACAACAGAGTCTCTGATCTACTGCCTGGTAGCTATGCATACAAAGAATGAAGACAAAAATATGTAAAATACATATCATGAAGACTAAAATATGTGATAAAATTTCAATAATTTAAATATCAATCATTTAGCAAGACAAAGGATAGAAAATGCTAATATGGTAAAACTGAATTCATCCATGGACTCTCCTACACATGATATCATGGGATAATACATGATGGGTTGAATTAAAGAGAATCTATAGATCTGGTGCAGTATGAGGTGTTGAAGATGGGCAATCAGAGAAGAAAATATATTGTTTGCACACATTCCATGAACCCTACTCGAGAGAAAACAGAATATGCTCCCTTTAACCTTAAAAACTACTTCTAGAAATACTGTTTTAAGTTTAATTCTTAATACCATTAGTTGGTATCATTTTCAGTGTATTTGTGTTTGTGTGTATGTGGTTCAATATCATTAATAAATGATAAAAGGCTTTTGCTATCTCCATGATGTCCAGATTATGTAGATAACCTTGAACTATTTTAAGTAATTAAATTTCTATTGAAAAAAGTATAGCAGTCATGGTTTGAAATTCCTATTGGGAAAAAAAAAGCACAAACAGTTTTATTTCAAACAAAATTGCTTTTTAAGGCATAATTCTTTGGACATGTATTTCATGAATTCTAATTTTATTAATTCTAATAAATTCTTAGAATTAATTTATTATGAAATAATATGCAATAAACTCACTCAGTAATTTTTGTTTAGTTAAGTCAAAATATCACTGAGAATTGTTAAAATAAGTGGGGTTTTTTTTTGTTATTCTAACTACTGCATTGTTTTTCATTGCACCCACCACATTAATAAATTTCCTAATGCATGGTTACCTATTCTGTTAAAACTCTCAGCTTACTAAATAATTTGATTTACAACATTGTATTTTTCCATTTATAATATGATCAGGGATGTATCAATATTATCCTTTCACCATATCTTTGACAGAGAAGGGTAAAACCCAGCTTTCCATTATTGCCATTCTGATATTTCTAAAAATGTGTTTCATTTATGCCTGGGCTTTCATATTCTAAATAAATTAGAACTTCTTATATTTAATATCCATATGTGAATTATATTTCCATTATAGCATTTTTATACATCTTTTTGGGGGTTTATATCCATATTCCTTTGATTTGAAAATGATTTTGTTAACATGTATTAGCATATATTAATTTCATTTTAAATTGGAGCAACAGAAACCATCTCCAATCACCTGTTTACTTTGTCTATGTGTCCTTTTTGATACAAATAATTTTTATTAAAAAGAAATTCCTTTACCAATATTTTGTGGATTTAGATATTGTTCAGGGAGATTATACCAATGCAAGTTTACAATAGTTTCTCCTTTATCTATTAGTTCTGTAGTTTTACCTCTTAAGTTTAGGCTTTTATTTTATTTGTATTTCATCATTTTAAAGCAAGAAAAAAATGATACTGATGAATGTTCTTCCTTTGAGGATCTAGTGTTCCTCTCACCATCTACCAAGCAATCTACTTCTGTGTTGTCTGAGCAAACTTTTTATCAAGAGTATAAAATACCTTGAATATATATACTTATTTCTGAGCACTATTTTTCTGTTCTTTTAACATATTTATTTCTGCATTAGCACTATACTATATGGTTTATTACGTACTTGGTAATATTAAGATATGTTATTTTATTGACTTTCTATTCAAAAGATTATATATAAAGTCGATACGGTATTTTAAAATATGAATTACCATGCAAAACAGCAAAAGAAGTATAGAAAAAATAAGCAACTCTTAAAGGATATTCCACATACACAGTTGAAGAAAAATTATTTAAATGAAAGTTTCAGCTCAAAAATAATCTTACGTTAAATGGAATTCAATGTGAAATGCTGTTAAATTTCTAAGAACTGACAATCACATTCTAAAATTAACATGGAAAACATATTGATCAATCAGAAAGAAGAAAATGTATCTCTACTTCAGCCTGCCAGCTTCTCCAGAAGAATTTAACAAAACCTTCATCAGAGCTCCCAGCTTGCTGTCTGCCTTATGTAATTCAGACTTCCCAAACCCCACAACTGTGTGAGCCAATTCCTACAATAAAATCTCATACTATACCTATATATGATACACTATATATATATATATATCCATATATATATATACACACATACACACAAAAACACACACCTTCTATCAGTTCTGTTTCCCTGAGAGACAATCACTAATAAAGGCACTATTTTATATAAACCTATATTTAATATAAACCTGTATTAAAAGATTCTTCTGAGCTTTAAATATTGAGATATATATTCATAACATTAATTGAAATAAAAATACTTCTATTATGTTAATGTAAAATGGGACAATATTAGTGATGATTTTGACAGTGGAATTTATATGCATACATAACTTTCATATATTAATAATAGAGAAACAAATAGGAAAAAAAATTTAAAGACATATTTAGGAAGTTGTTGAAGAGTTCTTTGTGTGATGGGGGCTAAATGAACTAAATTCTAGAATTTACAAAGCCCTTCCAAGATGAGACAGACCAAGTACCACTTCTCTCACTGAAAACTGCATGGTGGAGAGGATCAGGTCATGCATTAGCAGAGAGGCTTTGTGCGGTAAGGAGATTCCAGCGAGGACATTAGACTTTGCATGCTGGAGAGGGAATCTAAATGAACACCACATTCAGTGCCAATTCCATCCGCAAAATCCCAGCAAGGACCTTATGAGGGCATGGAGCCAGAGGGCTTCTTTTTAATTAATTTTATGTGCTTATTGTCATGTTTAACAATGAAAAATTCCCTTAGGTAGTCAATTTCGTGGTTTTTTTTGTTGTCGTTGTTGCTGTTTGTTTTGTTTTTGTCTGTGATTTTTGCTTTCCTTCCAGACTTATATTTCAGCTCACTATGTGCCGCAATGAACCCACATGGTTCACGAGGTAGAATACATGCTTCATCATGCCGTTTCTCCTCGCTGTGCTGGTGCTCCTTGGGGACCTGCCAGTGGTGTAGACGCTGCTATTGCAGACCGCACTTCAAGGGCAACTGTTCATGGCTCCTTCTTGTTTCTTTACAATCTTGCCACTTGGATGCAGACCTTTGAGGACTTCTTCCCTCTGAAATTATCCACAGAGTTCCTAACAATTTCCTTGTGAGAATTATCAGGCTCATCTCAGGATTCTTTCCTCAGTTCTCTTTCAGAGGCAACAACTAGTCTGGGTCTCCTAAGCTTTCCATAGTTTATGTTTTGCCATATTAGCTCTTTTCTTTGTTCTTTCTGTGGTGTTTTTTTTTTTTTTCATTCTTACAGCAGTTGCTTTACCAGTAACTGATAACATTGAGGATGTTTCAGATAATTTTGGTTAATTTGTTTTAGGTTTTTGGTAGATGAGCATTTTGATCATGTTTTACTTGAACTTCATTTCACTTATATTATACATATTTAATTGAATTATACTTCATATATTTTTATATACACATATAAAGCATTTTAAATTTTCTTCTCTAAAGGCTATTGTTTTTATTGTCATGAAGTAATAACCTTGAAATATCATTAAGCCAACACTGACACAAAAAATTTTTTAGTGATTTGAGCTTTCTCAAGTTTTCAAAACCCATATTCTACTCATCTCTTCAATATAAGTTATTATCCATTTAAATAATCACAATATATTGGATAAAATATTTATGAAAAGCAATGCTTTAAAAGTTCTTTTCTTCTCTGGAGGTTGAATTACTAGTTCCCCTAGGATTTTGAGTATAAGTGCACCAGGAATCCCCAGAAAGACAGTGGCAACCATGAATGTGAAGCCTGATGTACATTTGTTTATAAATCTTGAAATAAAAATAAACCTTTCTTCAAAACACTCTCTACAGCATTCCCTGTGAAGGGAACTGATATGTCACAGTGTTAGAATTTACATCAAGTCTTTGTGAGAAATATTAATGGTCAGAAGGAGAAAACTTATATTTCAGTCTTCAGGTGTGTTAGTTCTTTATGTTATTTTGAATTCTAATAGAGATCTGCACTGGTATATTTAAATCAAAGTACAAAAAACTAAATTGGCCATGGTCTAGTGATAGCACTCAATGTTATTAGTATTCTTAAGTTTCTTTATATTCTGATCCTTTTGTATTATCATTTACTATTTAAGCATATTTATATCACATAAAATTGCACATTATGTTTAACTCTTTGAATGCAGTATACAAATTTATGTCAAACGTTCCATTTTCCATGAGGGTATTTTGCATTCTCATTCCATTTTGACACTTAGCATAATTTTATCAGCTTATTCTTGACTATAGAGAGACTGCAACGAATTAGTGGGCATGGACAATCTCACCGTCTTTACAGAATTCCTGCTCATGGATATCTCAAGGTCCCAGAAGCTCCAAATCTTGCAAGTTCTAAGGTGCTTAGTGATCTATCTGGGAACCCTGCTGGAAATCTTCTGACTGTAACTGCCATTGGGACAAACTCAGACTCTACTTCCCCATGTATCACTTTATAGACAATTTATCCTTGTTAGGTTTTGGTTACTTCCCAGTAACTCTTCCCAAATCTGTGATGAATTTCCTGACAGGCAGTAAATCTATTTCTCTCAAAGAATGTGCCACTCAGACATTTTTATTTATCTTATTTGAATCCACAGAGTTGTTTGTTTTGTCTTGTTTTTTT
>JAQZBX010025898.1:0-29256 GCA_029593785.1 Cabassous unicinctus | reverse complement strand
AAAATGGGAAGCTTAAAGTAGCAACAGCCTGCATGATCCCATCAGCTACTCCCAGAAACCAAGACCCAAATATCATTATTTTCTAGGAGCTTTATGGTCTTTGCTAATATATTTAGAGTTTTGGTCCATCTTGGGTTAATTTTTCTATAAGGCATGAGATAGTGATGCTCTCATGACCACTTTCTTAATGTCAATATTAGAAGTTCTTACATGACTAGAACATTAATAAATCCACTTTGGTCTATAGTTTCATTCTCCTCTTATATTTTTCTCATTCTTCAATCTTGATGATTTTGAGATGGTGATTCTCACTCTACTTCTGGTTGAGAAGTGGTTTGGATCCATTGGTGCACATGAATGGAAATGTCTTGCTTCAAGTTTAGATACTGTAGCCATTTGATATTGTTTATGAATTCCAGAAATAGATATTGAATTATGTTTATAAACTGGTTTGTTCCTCTGGGCATATTAGATTATAATGGATTCAAAGATTTCACTTGATTAAATATTGATTGAGGCTTTGATTGGGCCTCATCAGTAGGATGTTAAGTCTCTGACCACTTGGTGGGTTGGGACTCACAGATAAAAGACATGGCAAAGGAAAGAGTTGGAGTTTTGATGCTGGAGCCCTGGGAAGTAAGCAAACAGAGGAATTTGATCATGAGTAAGGAGAGAAGGCCCTAGGAAAAGAGATGAGCGATTCACCTGACAGTTCATAGCTGGCCTTGTGGAGAGAGGCAAAACCTAGAAAGCCTCATAGCCTACAGCTGACCTTGTGCAGAAAACAGAGGAGCTGAGCTCAGAGAGAAATGGAGCCCCTGGAAGAGAGGAAACTAAGAAGCCTGAACTCTGGCAAATGGTGGCAACCATCTTGCTCTAACACATGGCAGCAGACTTTGGTGGGGGAAGAAGCTTACACTTTATGGCCTGGTAACTATAAGATTCTACCCCAAATAAGTACCCTTTATAAACACCAACAGATTTCTGGTATTTTGCATCAGCACCCCTTTGGCTGATTAATATGCCTATATTCTGATAAGGGATGCACAGGGATCCCAAACGCCACCCTCAGCAGAAACCTACAGCTTTAAGAAAATAAACTTCCCTCTGTCCCTAGTTTCTCACTCCCCTCCTTCCTCCCCTTTTCTCCTTGGAATCCACATCAGGAAGATAAGCACCCCAGGCTGCACCTTTGAATTGAAATTTGCAACTCTATACAGATAATGACTCTTTTCCCTCTCTAATGGCCTTCTGCTTTTAGAAAGATAAACTAACCTAACTTCTTTACTTTTGTAACCCTGCCTGCCTGCTTGCTCAGGAATTTGCCCACTTAATGTACCTATATAAACTTATGAAAATCGGAAAAGGGTGCTCAGATTTTTTGGAGATTTAACTCTCCTCTGGGCCCCCGCATAATAAAACTTGGTTCATCCGTGCTCCCAAGAGTGTCATTTGGGTTATTTCTGGTAGGCCACAGCATTTGTTTCCCTGACCAGGAAACCCAGCCAAGCAGGCCCATTGTGCCTCCGGCTTGGGGCTGATGGGCATGGCCAACAGCGATCTCTGTGCAAACAAGGAGGGTGCCATCTGTGTCCTTGATGGGACCTCCTTCTGAGGTGGTCCCCACAGGCCATGTCCCTACACCCCGGTCTGACTCAGTGGGGAGGTGGACTGAACAGTGTTAGAAGACTCCAGAAAGGTAAGGCCCCGGGTTCCAAGACCTCAGTCAGGCCCGTCTCCAGATGGAAGAAGAGACTGATCACCTCCTGAAATCTTTAGTACCAAGATTCCAGAATAGGGCAATCCCTGTGGGAGGAACTGCATAACCTCTGAGTAACTGTGTGAATGAATGTGCACAGTAGGGGTTTTCACCTGCCATACCAGTTTGTGACTCTTCGGTGTATGCTACAGAGCCAGTGTGGACCCCAACCTGCTTTCCGTGGCTGCATCATATAGTACAACAGCTCACCTGGAAATTGCCCAGGTGCCTTAGCTAAGATGAGCCTAAATTCTCATGAGAGATGTGGACAGGTGGGCATCTGAGTGGCCTTGAAAGAGGCACCCTTCCCATGTCTGTCTTGCACCACCAATGCAGGGTATGGGCACATCACAGTCAAAGCCTACTGTCTTAAACTGCATGCGCAAAAAATTTCAAGAAGGGTTTTTCCAGAGATTATGGCATCCGGATGAACCCTGGCACCCTCTGAGACTTATGTGAAGTAGAGTGGCCCACTTTTAATGTCTACTGGCCCTCAGAAGGGACCCTGGATATAGCCAGGGTCCGTGCAGTGTGACTGGTGGTCACAGGAACTCCTGGCCACCCCGATCAGTTTTCCTAAATCAACTCTTGGTTGGAGATAGCCTAGACTCTGCCCCCTTGGGTTTGATTGTGCATTGGAAAAAAAGGACAGAGCAGGGTCCTGGCTGCACAGAAAATGGGGCTCCAGAAGCCAACCATTCATCAAGGGTCCTCGGAGGAAGACCCACCACACCCCCACCATCAAATGCTCTGGCCATTCTAGCCTTTCCTCCTAGCCCAGGAATACAGGCAGATCTCCTAGCAACACCTCCACCTTCGGCCCCTCCAGGAACATTGACCATCTCTGAGGAAAGCCCTGCAACCCCACTAGCAAGGAGACTCCAGTCAGCACAACCCGCATTACAGATGCCCCTCCGTGAAACACAGGTTCCAGCCCAGATGGGCGAAAATGGGACTATCCAACCTGGAAAGCCTGTATTATACTACCAGCCCTTCACAACTACAGACCTCTTAAACTGGAAGCACCACACCCCCTCCTACTCGGAAAAACCCAGGCCCTTACTGATCTCATGGAATCTATTTTCCAAACCCATCGTCCTGCTTGGGATGATTGTCGCCAACTCCTCCTGACTTTACTTAATACGGAGGAGAGGCGATGAATTTTGACAAAAGCCCAAATGTGGCTGCAACAGCAGGACCCTACTGGTGTCTTAAACCCAGAAGATTGGGCACGAGAAGCAGCACCAGAAACCCAGCTGTAGCCATTGGGCAATTTGATGCAATTATGAATTCCAAAATTATAATTGGATCATGATTGTAAACTGATCTGTTAAGCTGGGCATGATTAATTTATGATTAGGGCATTGACTGGGCCATGTCAGTAGGGCATTGAGCCCCATGCCTTGGTGGGTGGGGGAAGAAAATATAAAAGGCATCACAAAGAACATAGTTGTAGCAGTTTTAGAGTTTCAGTTCTAAAGTTGGAGTTTTGATGTTGGAGTTTTGATGTTGGAGAGAAGGCCCTGGGATAGAGATGAGCCATTCGCCTGAGAGTTCACAGCTGGCCTTGCAGAGAGAAGCAAAGCCCAGAGAGCCTCATAGTTTACAGCTGACCTTGTGGAGGAAACAGAGGAGCTAAGCCCAGAGAGAAATGCAGCCCCGGGAAGAGAGGAACCCAAGAAGCCTGAACCTTGGCAAACATCGGCAGCTGTCTTGCTCCAATACGTGGCAATGGACTTTGGTGAGAGAAGAAACTTAATACTTTATGGCCTGGTATCTGTGGACTTCTACCCCAAATAAATACCCTTTATAAAGACCAACCCATTTTTGGTATTTCACATTAGCACCTCTTTGGCTGACTAAAACACCAGCCTAACTGGGACTTCAGCATTGAACAGGGACTGGCTGTGCTCCAGCAATACCAGGAAGCACTCCTCCGAGGGGTCCGAGAGGGGGCTAAATGACCCATAAACATGACAAAGTTGATTTTAGTTACTCAAAAGCCAGATGAGTCTCCAGGAGATTTTTATGAATGGCTTTGTGAGGCCTTCAGGATCTACACTCCTTTTGACCCAGAAGCTCTGGAAAACCAGAAGATGGTGAATGCCACTTTTGTTACACAGGTGGCAATGGACATTAAAAGAAAGCTCCAAAAATTAGAAGGTTTCACAGGAATGAACATCTCTCAACTACTGGAAGTCGCCAACAAAGTATTCATCAATCAAAATGAAGCCACCGAACGAGAAGCCAAGAAGTGAATAAAACATCAAGGCTCCCTACTAGCAGCAGCCTTAGGAAATCCTGACCACACCAGATGAGAAGAACCACCACAAAAAGGGGGGAAAAGCACCAGAAGGGTGCCGCTGGCCAGAGACCAATGTGCTTACTGTAAAGAGAGTGGACACTGGAAAAATGAGTGCCCCCAAAAGACTCAGGCATATAGAGGGAACATCCCTAAAGGGAAATACTGACCTGAGCCCCAAGATCATTTGCTTGGGCTGGCAGGACTTAACACTGAATAGGGGTGACCAGGCTCACTGGAATTTGGCCCCCATGAGCCCATGGTCAAATTACAAGTCGGGGGCCAGTCAATGACTTTCATGGTGACACTGGTGCTGAACATACTGTGGCCACAAGCCCCATCACCCCCTTTAGCAGAAAAACTGCTAATATCATACGAGTGACTGGGGATCAGTCAAACCAATGGCCTTTTTGCCAGTCAAGAAATTGCCAGCTCAGTGGCCATGAAGTAACTCAAGAATTTCTGTACCTTCCCAAGTGTCCAGTTCCCCTGCTTGGTAGGGACCTCTTAATGAAACTGGGGGCCCAGATTACCTTCAAACCTGAAGGGCCAGCAAGCTTAAGCCTCGGGACCGACCTCTCCTCGTCACCGTGCCCCAAAGCATAGAATGGAGACTTCATGCAAAAGAAAGTTCAGGTCAGAATCTGGAAAAACTGCTGGAACTTTTCCCCCAGGTTTGGGCAGGAAAAAACCCACCAGGAATGGCACAGAACCATGCAACCATAATCATCGACCTGAAGCCTGAAGCGATTCCGATCTGGCAGAGGGAGTATCTGATCCCCCACAAAGCGCAATTGGCCATAGTCAAACATATAGACTGCCTAAAGAGAGAGGGATTCTAATTGAGTGCCAGTCACCCTGGAACACCCCATTATTGCCAGTAAAAAAGCCAGATGGGACCGGATATTGACCAGTGCAGGATTTACGAGCCATTAATAATGCCACTCTCACCTTACCTCAGGTTGTTCCCAACCTGTACACCCTGTTAGGACAGCTGCTGCCTGAAGCCACCTGGTTCACTTGCCTGGATGTGAAAGATGCCTTCTTCTGCCTGCAGCTGGCCCCTGCAAGCCAGCCTCTGTTTGCCTTTGAATGGGAAGATCCCAAAACCCAGCAGAAAACTCAGCTAACCTGGACCCGGCTCCCATAGGGCTTCAGAAACTCCCCTACCCTTTTTGGGGAAGTTTGGCAGCATATTTGGCCACCTACCCCTGGGAAAACTGCAGGTGTGCTCTCTTACAATATGTAGATGACCTCCTGCTTGCCAGTAAAATGGAAGAAGACTGCTGGAGAGGGACCCAGACTCTCCTACAACCTTTAACACAGACTGGGTACAAAGTGTCTTGGAGGAAGTCTCAGATCTGTAAACAGCAAGTCAAGTACCTGGGGTTCAGTATCACGCAAGGGCACTGGACACTCAGACCTGAATGAAAGAAAGTGATCTGCACCATCCCTACCCCCACCATAAAAAGACAGCTTCACAAGTTCCTCGGAGCTGCAGGGTTTTGTTGCATCTGGATTCCCAGGTTTGCAGCAATGGCCAAGCCCCTTTAGGAAGCTCTGGTGGGTTTCAGAAAAACCCTCTTGCCTGGGGAGAAGCTCAACAGGGGGCCTTTCAAAACATCAAAAGACAACTCGGCTGAGCCCCCGCCTTGGGGCTCCCAGATGTAACTCAAAACTTTAACCTGTTCTTGCATGAAAAGAACAGAGTAGCTTTGGGGGTTCTCACACAAATGGTCGGCCCCTGGCAAAGACCTATTGCTTACCTCTCCATGCAGCTGGACTCCGTGGCTGAAGGGTGGCTGCAATGCCTAAAAGCCTTGGCAGGAACCATGACCCTTGTCAAAGAAGCTGACAAATTAACTCTCAGACAGGACATTCACGTTATGGTGCCACACACAGTCACTGTCCTAATGAACTCACACGGGCATCAGTGGATATCGAATCCCCGGCTCACACATTATCAAGGTTTACTCTGTGAAAACCCCAAAGTGACAGTAGAAATGGTGTGCAGTGTAAACCCTGTCACCTTTTTGCCAGAAGAGGAAGGGGCTCCAGAACATGACTGCATTGAAGTGACAGAAGAGGTTTATGCCAGTCGCCCCGACCTCCAAGACAAACCGCTCCCTTTGCCAGGTCAGACACTATTTACAGATGGGAGCAGTCTTGTTAAAAATGGGGAAAAGCTTGTTGGGTATGCAGTCACCACTACCAAATGGGCAGTGGAAGCAGCATCTCTACTGCGGTGATGGTCTGCACAATGGGCAGAGCTCTGGGCACTGGTCTGAGCACTGCAGCTAGCCACCAGACAAGTGGTAAATATTTACACTGACTCTAAGTATGCATGTGCTACTGTTCATGTCCATGGGGCAATTTATAAAGAAAGAGGTCTCCTAACCACCGGGGGAAAGGAAATCAAAAACAAAGAAGAAATTCTCCAACTGTTAGAAGCAATCTGGAAACCAAACAAAGTTGCCATCATCCACTTCTAGGGACATCAGAAAGGAATGGATATGATCGCTCAAGGAAACAGATTCGCTGACAAAACAGCATCGCAAGTGGCAGAAGGAACCCACAGAATACAAGTCCTGGAATTAACACCACAACTGTCCCTCTTAGGACAAAAGACTGATCAACTAAGCTATACCGGGAAGAACAGGAGTGGGCTGAAAGAGAAGGGGGAAGCCAAACCCCTGAAGGAGCTTGGCTGCTCCCAGATAACCAGATTTTTGTACAAAAGGGAGCCACTCATGTCCTCATCCAGCAATACAACCAATTCACCCACCTAGGGTAAACTGCACTAGAAGTCTTGCAAGGGAGATACTACTACATAGCCTGGTTAACTTCTCTCTGTGCCACCATCAGCAACCAGTGCCAAGTATGTGCCAAAAACAACCCCTTGCAGGATCCCCGTACTCTGGCAGGTGTCCTGCACATGGGAACAGCCCCCTTTGAAGATATCACAGTAGACTTCATGGAAGTGAAACCAAGTCAGGGGTACAAATATCTGTTGGTGATGATATGCACCTTTTCATGTTGGGTCAAAGCTTTCCCCACTTGCACCGAAAAAGCAAGAGAAGTGACTAAGGTTTTGCTTACAGAAATCATTCCACAACACGGGCTGCTGCTGTCAATTGGAAGTGACAATGGCCTGGCCTTCATGGCTGCTGTAGTCTAAGAGCTAGCAAAAATGTTAGGAATTAAGTGGAAACTCCATGCCGCTTACAGGCCCCAGAGCTCAGGGAAAGTTGAATGCATGAATCGAATCCTCAAAGCCACCCTATCAAATTTTGCCAGGAAATTGGTCTCCCCTGGGTAGACTTACTTCCGTTGACCCTTCTCTGAGTTAGGTGCACCGCAGAACTTACTGGCTATTCACCCTTTGAAATTCTATTTGGGCGGCCACCCCCAATTATCTGGGCATACACAGGAAATCTCAAACTTCTGGGGGAGGCTAACCAAGATTCCATTATCCAGCAGCTAGGGAAAACTCTAGCTGAAATACATAAAACTGTCTTGTCCTGGAATCTCATCCCCCCGAGGCACCCGGTGTACCCCCACCAGCCAGGGGACCTAGTCTGGGTCAAAGACTGGAAAAAAGAACCCCTCTGGCCTTCCTCGACAGGTCCACATACTGTAATCCTTGTAACTCCTTGCATCACCTCTTGGATCCATTGTTCCAGGGTCAAGAAGGCACATCTTCATAAAGAGCAGAACAGCTGGACAGCCCAACCCGTACCTGGCCACCCCTTGAGAGTGCAAGTCACCCGGGATCCTCGAACACCAACCTCATCCAATGCCTGCTGAATGAACCCCTGCTCCTGGTGGATCCTGTGCTTATAAGGCCTGATCGCCTTGGTATTTGGAGTTGGACTCACTGCTGTGGCCCCTGCAGACTGGACTGTTGTGAATAGAGCCCCAATGGCAATTGCTTACTGGTGTATAGTAGGATGTTTCTGTGCCTTAACTTGCTTGTCCTTTACTTCCTTGCCCCCTCCCTAAGAGCTGATACCTGTCCCCAAAATCTATGGCAGCTGCAAGTTAGTCAAAGCTGGGACAAACAATCCATGCTGAATGCTTCAGTCCCATTCCTGGCAGGGGCAACTTCAGCCTCTGTAATATTTTATGCTTGCAGGGCAATCCAAGATTACACTCCTTACACCTTGTTGGCTACTCCATACCCCTATGCCCCCATACCAGCCCCCAGGAGAGGGTGTAGAGGTTGCAGCTAAGGGAGTTATGACAAATACTCTGCCAAGAACCCCAAAAAGGTGAAGGATTCTGCTGCTCTTGGATCTTGCTAGTAGGTGCCACCGCTCCTTGGAAGGGAGTCCCACCAACTTCTCTGTATCTCCTACAGAAAATCCCCAGCCTGGCAGGGTGTGGCATAGAAACCTGTGACCCCATAAAACTTACCTTATTAAACATAACTACCAGATCAGAAAATACCTTTTTAAAAGCCCAGGCAGGACTGAAACTAGGAATCGGAATATACAACCCATCAGGGCCAGACCCAGGAGACCTCATACTGGTCCAACTGATCCCAGAAACCCAACCCCCAGAAAAAGCCCTGATGAAAAATATCAGTAAAGCTGCCCAGACACTAAAAGCCACAGTTAAAACAGCTCCCCACAACATTCTTTTGAACCAGGTTTGAAATTTCTACCAACTCCTAAATAAATCTCAACCTGATATAGCTGCCTCCTGCTGGCTATGCACTTCCTCCAGTCTAGCCATCTTCCCTGTACCTGTCCCATGGAACATAACCCCCCTAACCCATGACAGCTCTGTGGCAGGAACCAGGCCTCTCCCAGTCCACATAACCAAACCCCCAGGAAAACTGGCTAACTAAAAACATAACTATCAGGTCTCCTTCAACCATACTCCCTCTTGGAAGGGCCAACTGTGACACCATGTGCCCACTCAATGAGCCTGACCGATGCACTGCAAACTCCACCATCTGGGTCTGTGGCACCAATGCCTACCTGTGCCTACCCCAGGATGGCAAGGGCATCTGCTACCTGGCTTGGCCAGTACCATCATTTTCAGTGTATGGAAATGAATTGCCCGGAGAGCTCTCCCAAGCCAAATGAGCAATACAGGCAATTCTGATACTCTTAGGACTGGGAGTGGTCAGGAGTGCAGCAGTAGCGGGGCTTCTCTCACAGTTGGTCAGGAAGGCTTAGAAACACTAGCTCGGGAAATATCAAATGACCTCGAAGAAATATCGGGGGGCTCTCGACAGGTTGCAAGACCAAATAGACTCATTGGCGGAAGTGGTTTTGCAAAACAGGTGAGGACTAGACTTGCTCATGGCTAGTTCAGGGGGGATCTGTCAGGCCCTGGGGTAGGAATGCTCTTTCTATACAAACTCCTCAGTAATAGACAGGGACAAAGTGTCCCTGTTAAAGGAACAGGCCAAAGACCATTTAAACCATGTATACCAGGTATCTGCCAAAAGAAATTATTTCCAGTATGTCCTCTCCTGGATTTTGCCATTTATGCCAGTGATAGCCTCAGTCTTTTTCCTCTTAACTTTTGGGCCATGCATTCTACGGTACCTAACACAATACATCACTTCCTGCTTAAACGTCCTAAAACACCAAGTGATGCCTCCTGTTAAATATCAGCCCTTGGGGACTATAGAAGAATCCCCATGTTAGCAAGTGATGCCCCATAAAGAATTATAAAGGCATCAAAAGGGGGGAATGATAAGGGAAGCTCAGGGACCTCCAACCCCACCCTCAGCAGAAACCCACAGCTTTAAGAAAATAAACTCCCCTCTGAACGAACCGAGTTTCTCCCCTCCATCCTCCCCTTTTCTCCTTGGAATCCACATCAGGAAGATAAGCACCCCAGGCTGCCCCTTTGAATTGAAATTTACAACTCTATACAGATAATGACTCTTTTCCCTCCCTAATGGCCTTCTGCTTCTGGAAAGATAAACTAACCTAGCTTCTTTGCTTTTGTAACCTCCTCTGGCCTGCCCCCTTGCTCAGGAATTTGCCTGCTTAGTGTACCTATATAAACTTATGAAAATCGGAAAAGGGTGCTCAGATTTTTTGGAGACTTAACTCTCCTCTGGGCCCATGTGTAATAAAACTTGGTTCATCCGTGCTCCCAAGAGTGCCGTTTGGGTTATTTCTGATAGGCCACAACAATTCTACTTTTGCAAAATATGTGTTTGTTTATATTGGTTAGATCATATCAGTGAGATCATACAATATTTGTCCTTTTATGCTTGTCTTCTTTCATTCAGCACTATATCCTCAAGGTCATCCATGTTGTAGCATATATCAGGACTGCATTCCTTTTTATGGTTGCATAATTTTCATCCTATGTATATACAATATTTGTTCATTGATTAATTGTTTGATGGACACTTGGGATGCTTCAATCTTTTGGAAAATGTGAATAATGCTTCTATGAACTTTGGTGTACAAATATCTGTTTGAGTCCCTACTTTCAACTATTTTGCAGTAGGATCACTCTGCTATAGGGTAATTCTATATTTAGTTTCCTGAGGAGTTGCCAACTGTCTTCCACAGTGGCTTCACCATTTTACATTCCTACCAGCAATGAATGTTCTTTTTCTCCACATCCTCTGCAGCTCTTGCAGTTTTTTTTAAAAAAAATTGTATCAGACAAAATAGAATTTAAATGCAAAATTATTTTAAGAGACAGTGTACACTATATACTAATAAAAGGGGAATTCTATGAAGAAGAAAAAACAATCATAAACCTTTATGCACCTAACCAAAGCACCTCAAAATACATAAGGCAAACATTGAAAAAACTAAGTAGAGAAATAATTGCCTGTACAATTGTAGTGTGGGTCTTTAATACACCATTATCACCATTAGACAGAAGATCTTGACAGAGAATCAATAAAGAAAGAAAGACCTTGAATAACACATTAGAAGATCTGGACCTACTACACATATACAGAATATTACACCAAAATACAGTGGGATGTACATTCTTCTTGAGTGCACACGGATCATTCTCCAGAATAATCCACATGGTATGTCATAGAAAACACTCAAGGAATTCAGAAAGATTGAAAGTTTACAAAGTAGATTCTCTGCCCACAATGGAATGAAGTTGGAAATCATTAAGTGACAGAGAAGCAGATTAGGCACAAAGATATTGTAGCTAAACAACACACTCTTAGATAATCAGTGCATCAAGGAGGAAATTGCAAAAGAAATTAGTAATTACCTTGAAACAAATGAAAATGACAACACAATGTATCAAAATCTGTAGGATGCAGAAAAAGTTGTAATGAGAGAGAAATTCATAATCATAAATGCCTATATTAAAAAAAGAAGTGAGAGGTAAAATTAAATATCTAGCTGCTCATCTGGAGGAATTACAGAAAGAGCAACAAACTAACTGCAAAAGAAGTAGAAAGAGGGAAATAACAAAAATTAGAGCAGAACTAAATGAAATTGAAAATAAGAAAGCACTAGAAAAATTATATAAACTCAAATCATATTCTTTGAGAAGATTAATAAAACTGAAAAACCCTTAGCTAGACTTAAAAAGAAAACAGAGGGGAAGTGCAAATACATAAAGTGAAAATCGATGAATGGGATTCACCACTGACCCCACAGAATTAAAGAGTATCATAAGAGGATATTTGAAAAATTGTAATGCTAAAAGATGAATAATTTAAAGAAAATAGAGAAATTCTTAGAAACACACAAGCAGCCTACATTGACAAAACAAGAAATTGATGAATGAAACAGACCAATCACAAGTAATGAGATGGAATTAGTCATCAAAAACCACCCAAATAAGAAAAGCCCAGGACCAGACGGTTTCACAGGTGAAATCTACCCAATATTCAGGAAGGAACTAACACCAATTCTTCTTAAATTCTACAAAAATTAGAAGTGGAGGGAACATTGCCTTACTCATTCTATGACGCCAACATCAACCTAATACCAAAGCTCAAAGATGCCACAAGAAAGGAAAACTATAGACCAATCTCTCTAATGAACCTACATGCTAAAATCATTAACAAAATACTTGCTTAACATACCAACAACACATCCAATGAATTACACATAATGATCAAGTGGGTTTCATCCCTGATATTCAAGAATGGTTCAACATAAGAATATCAAACAATGTAATACATCACATAAATAGAGCAAAATAAAAAATCACATGATAATCTCTAGAGATACCAAAAAAGCATTTGAGAAAATACAGCACCCTTTCTTGATAAAAACACTTCAAAAGACAGGAATAGAAGGAAACTTCCTCAACATGATAAAGGGTATTTATGAAAAACCCACAGCTAACATCATATCCAATGGACAAATCTGAAAAGCTTTCAATCTAAGATGTTGAACAAGACAAGGATCCCCATTTTCACTGCTCTTATTTGACATTGTGTTAGAAGAATTTGTTTGAGCATTTTGGCAAGAAAAAGATATAAAATGCACGCAAATTGGAAAGGAGGAAGTAAAGATTTCACTATTTGCAGATGACATCATCCTATACTTCAAAAGCCCTGAAAAATCTACAACAAAGCTTCTAGAAATCAGAAATGAGTTCAGTAAAGTGGCAGGTTATAAGATCAGTGTGCAAAAATCAGGAGCATTTCTGTACACCAATAATGAGCAATCTGAGGAGGAAATCAAGAAAATCCTATTTTCAATAGAAATAAAAGAACCAGATACCTAGAAATAAATTTATTAAAGAGGTAAATGATTATATGCAGAAAACTATACAACACTGTTAAAGGAAATCAAAGAAGTCCTAAATAAATGGAAGAATATTCCCTTTTCATGGAAAGGAAGACTAAACATCATTAAGATGTCTATCCTACCCAAAGTGATTTACAGATTTAACACAATCCCTATAAAAATTAACACAGCATTTTCTTCTGAACTGAAAAAACTAATTATGATATTAATTTAAAAGGGCAAGATGCCCCAAATAGCCAAAAGCATATTGATAAAGAAAAATGAAATCAGAGGAATCACACTAACTGACTCTAAAACATACACAAAACTACAGTGGTCAAAACTGTATGGTATAGGCACAAGGATAGACATATGGACCAATGGAACCAGATTGAGAGTTTTAATATAGACCCTTGCATACATGAACAACTGATATGTGACAAGGCCACCAAGTCCATTCACCTGGGGGAGAATGGCTTCTTCAAAAAATGGTGCTTGGAGAACTGGATACCCATATCCAAAAGATAGAGAGAGGAACACCTTCTCACACCTCATAAAAAATTAGCTCAATGTAGATAAAGATCTAAATATAAGAGCCAAAACCATAAAGATTTTGGAAGAAAATGAAAGGAAGCATCTACAAAATTTTGTATTCGGAAATGATTTCATGAATTTTACACACAAAACATGATCAATGAAAGGAAAAGAAGATATTTTGGACCACCTCAAAATTAAAAACAAACAAACAAACAAAAAAACACTTCTGTGTTTCAAGGCATTTGTCAAGAAAGTGAAAAGAGAGCCTACTCATTGGGAGAAAATATTTGGTAACCATTTATCTGATAGGGGCCTAATATCCAGAATATATAAAGAAATCCTACACCTTGAAAATAAAAAGAGAAAGAACCCATTTATGAAATGGGGATGTGATTTGAATACACACTTATCCAAAGGAGAAATACAAATGGCTAAAAGGCATATGAAAAGATGCTAAACATCATTAGCTATTAGGGAAATGCAAATCAAAACGACAATGTGTTATCATCTTACACCCATTAGACCGGTGGCTATTAAAAAAACAGAGGGCTAAAAGTGTTGGAGAGGGTGTGGAGGAATGGGTAAGCTTATCCACTGCTGGTGGGAATGCAGAATGGCGCAGTCATTGTCGAGGACATTTTGGCACTTCCTCAGGAAGCTAACTAGAGCACTGCTATATGATCTTGCAATCCCATTATATACCCAGAAGAATTGAAAGCAGGGACACAAAGAGATATATGCACACTTATGTTCATAGTGGCATTATTCACTATTGCCAAAAGTTGGAAACAACCCAAATGTCCATCAACAGATGAATGGATAAGCAAACTCTGGTATATAGATTCAATGGAATATTACTCAGCTGTAAGAGGTAATGTAGAATTAATACATGGGATAACATGGATGAACCTGGAAGACTTTATGTTGAGTGAAGCAAGCCATAAACTGTAGACACATATTACATGACCTCACTGATATTAATTAAGCAAATTCAGCAGGGTCACAGAGCTAGAGTATGGAAGATAGGTTTACAGGAGACAGAAGGGACATAGAGAGTTGTGAGCCAATGCCCACATGTGCAAAATCAATGATAAGGGGGAAGGGTATAGTTGTTGCAGTGGATGGGCATGACTGTGGTATAGTGACTCTATTGGGTTGGGTGGTGCTGGCTTGTGAAGGGGTTGGGTCAATGGGTTGTTCTGACCATGGAACTTGGAGGAGGGTCAGGGGAGGGAGAAAATGAACCTGTGAATTTGTGGATATGTAGTTGAAACTACAATGCTAGTAAATTTTTTTGGCAAATATGGCAGGGGAGGTTTACTGATTTATGTTGCTGGATGTGGGGAGAATGCAGGAGAGGGAGCACCTGGGCCAGGCTTCCAGGGAATATGTGATTGTGCATCCTGTCATAATGCATTGTATCAGTGGGAGGAGACCCACACAATAAATGGGAATTTGTTAGACTCCCATCCTGGGGAGTTCTGCTATTTTATCAAATAGAGGGGTGGGAGCCCCTCAAGTGCAAAGGCAGTGCCTAATAAGGGAGAACAGACAAGTATCTCAAGGCTTCAGTGTTGTACCATTAACTAAGAACCTTGCTTTTCAAGGAGTGAACATGGGTGGTTGCCATGGTTCCTGAGTGGAGGGGAAGGGAGGAATAGAATGGATGGAGGATGGGCATTTTAGGGGCTTTGGAATTGTTCTACATGATCTTGCAATGATGGATACAGGCCATGTTTAATTTCATCAAACTTTATAAAAGTATATGTTCCAAATGTAAACCATAATGTAAATCCTTATCCATGGTTATTAGCAATGTTTCAATATTTGTACATCAATTGTAACAAATGTTCTACCCACATATAAAAAGTTATTAACAGGTGAAAGGGGAAAATGGGGGAGCATATGAGTATATGGGAATCCACTATATTCTGTATGAGACTTTTCTGTAACATAAAACTTTGAAAACAAAATTTAAAAAAAAAGGACACTGGGGGAATAAATGAAAGAAAATATCATTGTGAATACAAGACAACAGATCTTAAAGTGATGAAGGACATAAGGCCAAAATTTACTTTTAAATTTTATTTTATTATTATTTTATATTATTACTTATTTTTTTTAATTTTTTGTATTTTATTTGTTATTTTTAAAACTACCATTTTTATTTCATTTTCATATTAATTTTATTCAGTTATGTTGGCTTAATTTTTGAGGAAATTGTGGATCACAGAAGGGTTACAACTCTGGCAGGGGTGGATCATTACTGCAGGGTGTGAGTGATGTGCTATGCATGGGAGGAGGTTCATCTCCTCCCTGTAAGGCATATGAAAAATTTCAAGTGTACATGGAGCATTGTCATGGTGGGTGGAGATGCACAAAATAACTGAAAGCATATCAAATTCACATCCTGAGGAGCTCTGCCACATTCTCTAATAGGACAGCAAGAATCCCCTGAGCACAGGGGCAGTGACTATGAGGGAGGAATGGACCATTGTGAGACCCTTGGCATTGATGACTGTACTTATCAACCTTTTCTTATCAAAACTTAGCCTAGTATTATAGGGTGCCTAAGAGTTACATCCTGAAAGCCTCCTTGTTGCTCAAATGTGGTTTCTCTCTAAGCCAAACTCAGCACATAAATGCATTGTCTCCACCCCCGGACCTCCTGCTGGCATGGGTCATGACTCCCAGGGGTGAGCATCCCTGCCAATGAGGGATTACTACCAAGCACCACCTAGCAATGCAACTGGAGGGAGACCTTGACCAAAAAGGGGAAAGGGTAAGGAAAAATGAGTTTGAAAGGGTAAGGACAAATGAGTTTATAAGGATAAGAGACTTCAAAGTGAGGCAGATGTCATTCCAGAGTTTATGCTTATGCACCTCTCAGCAGGATCTCATTGACTGCCACAGTAAATATTGCCTCAAATAACAGGGCTCCTGAGGGCTCTAGAGACATCAGACTTTATAGGCAGACCTGGCAGCTCAGGAGTTTGCTACCTTGCCAGTGGGCCCTACTTTCAAATTTATGCACCCCACTGTGTGAGAGTTGGACTCAGTTGTGGTTTTCTTACACATGGCTCTTCTGCCCCTTCTATTTGAGCCTCTAGTTAGCACTAGAGTTGATAGGTTTATGCCCAAGAGACGTAAATCTTTAGCCTTTCCATGTGCCAATCAGGCCGTGAACCTCAACAGAGTTGCAACACCTACTCGCCAGTTCATTGCACTCACCCAATACAGATAACAAGGAAATGATGATGGAAAACAACCACCCTAAGTAACAGAAAGAGTCTACATCTGGAAGCCAGATTGTGACATCCATTTTTCTCATGGGACCTAAGCCTCTTCTCAATTAGAAGCAGAGGAGTATCGCCATCCAAGTATTCTCAGGATTGGGGAATAAATGATGGACTAGAGTAGACTGCTATTCAACTATAGGCTTATTATGATTATTGCAATGGAAGAACTTTTATCACTGATGTGGAGGCAGTGGCCACCAGAAGTTCTGAGGAGAGGTAGAGGGGAAAAATAGGTGTATAGTGGGGGTATTTTGGGACATTGGAATTGTTCTGAGTGACATTACAATGACAGATACAGGCCATTATACTTCTTGTCATAACTTATAAAATTGTGCAAGAGAGAATTTAAGATATAATTAAACTACAATCCACATTTAGTGTCAATGCTCCTATACAGGTTCATCAATTGTAACAAATATACCACATTAATGAAGGATGCTGTTAATGTGGGTAAGTTACAGAGGAGTAGGGAGTGGGGCATTTAAGAATCCCCTACATTTTTTCAAGAATGTTTATGTACTCTAAGTATCTTTAAAAAATTTTTTTTAAATAAAAAAAAATATTGTGGCAGGGGTGGATCCCTGGGGCATGCCTGTATGGAATATGAATGTGTTCAAGTGATCATAAGGTGTTGACTAGGTAAGTAGAGACATATACAGTAACCTAGAGTATTGAATTCCCATCCTAGTGAGTACTGCTACATTCTCTAATAGAGTGGCAAGAAACACTAGAACACATGGGCAGTGCCTAGCAAAGGAATACAGGGCAATGCTCTAGGCTCTTGATATTGATGCTTGTATTTATGAACCTCATTCTTGTGAAATTGAAATTTAACCTAGTATTATATATTGCCTAAGATTTACTGCCTGAAAGCCTCCTTGTTGCTCAAATGTGGCCTCTCTCTATGTCAAACTCTGCATATAAACTCAGAGCATTATCCAAGGAATGGGACATGACTCAAAGGGATGAGACTCACTGGCACTTAGAGATTATTATGAAGTGCCAAATAGCAATGTTTTTGGGAAAAGACCTGTACAAAAAGGGGGAAATATTTAATACATTGATTATATATGGCTAAGAGATTTCAAAGTGAGTCGAGCAGTCATTCCAGGGGTTACACTTATGCATGTTTCAAAAGGATTTCATTGAGTGCTACAGTAAACAGTGCCTCAAGCAGAGGGAATCCTGAGGTCTCTAGAGACATCTAGACACTATAGGCAGTGCAGTTAATCCCAGGAATTTGGCTCTCTGTCAGTGGGCCTTACCTTGGAATATGTGAAAACCTGATCCTCCAATGTAGCAGAATTAAACTCAGATATAATTTTCCTACACATCACTGTCATACACCTTTTATTTGAACCTATAATTAGCATGACACCCCCCATTATATATATGTCCTAGAGACTTAAATCATCTTGTTGTTCATATGACAGTTCAGCCATGAATCTCAGCAGAGTTGAATCCAATACCTACTCTCAAGTTCATCAGACTCACCCAGGACATATAAAAGAATGATGATTGACAATGCCCATTTCAAAATAACAGAGATTATATACAACTGAGAGCATGACAGTTCCATCCATATGCCTCATGGTTTCTAAGTGCCCTCTTAATCAGAAACAGAGTGGGCATCATCATCCCAAAATCCTCAAGATTGAGGAATGAACAAACATAAAGGGGGAATACAAATGTAGACTAAAGTAAACTTATTGTTATTTTAGTAGTGGAAGAACTTGTAACACTGATATAAAGGCAGTGGTCACCAGAGGTTCTGAGGGGAGGGAGGAGGAAGAATATGTGAAACGTGGCGCATTTGGGGTCATTGGAATTGTTCTGCATGACATTCCAATAATGGATACAGACTTTCATACATTTTGTCAAAACATATATAATGGCACAGTGCAAAGTGTAAACCATAATGTAAACTAAAGACCATCTTTAGTAACAATGCTTCAATATGCATTCATACATTGCAACAAAGTTACCACATTAATGAAAAATGTTAATGGAGAAATTGTGGGATGGGATAAATTGTGTTATATGGGAAAACCCTCTTTTTTGATGTAACATTTATGTAATCTAAAGCTTCTTTAATAAAAAGAGTTAATTATTTAAAAAAATAAAGTAGTCAAAGGAGGATCTGAGGGGAGGGAGAAGGTAGAATAGGTGTAACATGAAACATTTAGGGGAAATTGGAATTGTTCTGCATGACACTGCAATGATGGATACAGGCCATTATTCATTTTGTCAAATCCTATAAAATTGTGTGATGCAAAGTGTAAACCATAGTGTAAACTATTGACCGTGCTTAAGAGCAATGCTTCAATACCTCTTCATCAATGTTAATGAATGTACCACACTAATAAAAAATGTTATAAGTGGGGAAAGTGTAGGAGAGGTGGGGATGGTGTATATGGGAATCCCCTACATTTTTTATATTGTAGTTAATAATCTAAAGCTTCTTTAAAAATAAAGAAAAAAAGAAAAGAAAATATTGCACACATTAAAAAAACAGTAAGATAGATGGGGGTTGTGGAAAAATAGCAGAGTAGGGATCTCTAGAACCTATTACTTCCACAAAAACAAATATGATATAGACAGAAGCTGTATGGAAACACTGGTGGCTAGAACACTGTAAAGCATGCAGGGAAGAGTGGGAGAAAGAGACAGATAATTTATAATAAAGAGCAATAAATTTCTCTCTCTGTTGCCTACTGGTACCCAACCCACTCTCATAGCAGCATGCTGTTGGATCCAGCCACTGGCTATTTCATTGGTGACAGAAAAAGACTTAAAACTCCTCTTCCCAACACCAAGAGTGGACACTGCTGATCACTGATCCTTGGTTTTGGTGTTTGACTTTGAATCATTGGCAGCATATTTTGGAAAGAAGCTATAATTTCAACCCACAGGAATGAAGAGTGCTGACCTGTCAAGGAAATTAAAGATGCAGTGCTTCCTCAGGGCTATGGGAGACAGTAAGTTGAAGTGCTGCATTTGCTGGGCAGACCAGTAATTCTCAGTTCTGTTTAACCATTGGAAAAGCTCTTGACACTTTCTTGATCCCCTCAATAGGAAACTTCAGAACCAGATTTTACTCCCTTTGTGAGTCCATGGCTTGTTTTGTCTGGGAAAATCTGATCTGTTGAGACCTCACAGAATTTCCTCTCCAGATAAAAACAACTTCAGACAATGAAATGACTGTAAAACATAATAAAGGCCCATAGGCTGAGGCAAAGGCCTGCAGGCTTCAACCATCCAGGAGAGACAAGTTGTCTCCAGGTAATCAGGGAGAACAATCAAACTCCACTAAATAGTGGAACTCCAAAGCAACTAACAAGCAAAAGCCCAGGACAAGACAGAGTCCCAGAAAGACAAGGTAAACCCTGAACACTGCATTTGCCTTAAGCAGTGCTTCCTGATAGAAGGTTGTTGAAAAATCTATTTTATCACTGGCTGCATTAAAAAAAATCAAGAAACAGACATCTCTGGGAATAAATCTCAGAGTTAACATTTTGATATATTAAAATGTAAATTTACAATGAACTAGAAATGAGTACAAGACAAATAAAGAAAGAGGAAATAACGGCCCATTGAAGGAAGAGGATAAAATCTAGAAAACACAAATGAAGAAGACAAGAAGGTGAACATAGTAAACCAAGCACTTAAAAATGATCTTAAACATGCTTAAGGAGAAGAAAGATTATACAGAGAAAAAGCTAAAGGATATCAAGGTCACAAAACAAGTTCCTATAAATTAAAAAATGTTGAAATCATACAATTTATATTCTCTAACCACAAAGGAAAATTCACAAATATGTGGAAATTAAACAACATACGCTTAGACAACCAATGGGCTAAAGAAGGAATGAGAAGTATGAGATTGGAATGGTAAACAAATTTACTAACCATCTTGATTTGCCTGAACTTTCATTTTATCTAGGGAATTATAAAGAAGAAACAGAGGTTAACTGAAGCAGGTGAACAAACTAATAATCCTTTGTGGTGCTGATAAAAAATAAATAAATAAATAAAATGAAAACCAACCCCAGTCTGGGAGGAAGAACTGTAATAAAAAACTTCAAGCTGACACCTGCAAATTGTGTGGGTCTTCACCAAATGGCCATGATCTTACATTAATAAAAGGCCAACATCAGCAAAGGCCATAATCTAACATCAACGTCCTTGTTGCTAATTAACAAACCGGGACATCCTGCTGGAATCCCACACCACTTCCATCCAGAAGTTCACATATCTCAAATACTCATCATCCTCACCCCTCTCCATTCCCCTCCACCTTTCCTTTGTTTCAAGGAGCCATATAAGCTGCTTCTCCAGCTAAAGATTTTGAGCAGAAACCTCTTTTGGTGCTGCTCCTGCATTAATGCAACTTTAGCTCAATAAACTTGTTCTGCACCCCTTTTAAAGTCTGTTTTATTTCCAGCACAACAGTACTTGGTGTACAGAAGTGTTATCTGAAGGTGGATGCTGGGACGATGCCTCTGATGCCTCATAGAGGAGCAAAATACCTGCAGGAATCATTTGTATTCCATCCTCTCTGGGTATGTCTCCTGGATCACCTGGCTAGATGCTCTCAGGTCTTTGAACTCCTGCTACATTGCAGTTGAGGTCAAAATCCATTTCTTGAGCTAAAGTCTGGTTGGGCCCTCTATCATGGCTTCTGTTTTTAGCCATCAGGTAAGTGAATTCTCTTCTGTTTTTGCTACTTTACTGTTTTTCTATTATCATGGGAAACAGTAAGTTTTATATTTCTGTACTTCTGTGCTTCTGTGGTTTGCATCTCTCCATCTGTTTAATGTATATTTTCCTACCTCCAGATGGTAATTGTAAACTAAATGAAAATTCTTAAGAGCTCTATTCAAATTGCTAAAAAATTAAGCACTTTTATTGATAAATGAATACTCCAGCAGTCCAAATTAGAAAAACCAAGCAAGATAAAAAGTCATATAAAATTGGACTAAAGAAACTATTTAAAGAAAAGAAACTAAAAAGTTTTTTTCTTGACTTATTCCATTGCCTATCATGATCCCAGGGTCTTCTCCTAACCCTGAAAACTGGTTTGGGAAACTATGTTGGATGTGCTGGCTGTGGAAAGATAGGGGAGATGTGAGTTCAGCTTAGAATTCTGTGTACTAGGCCTGGAAATTAAAAATGTTAAGGAGAGATGGGATATTATAAGAATAAACCATGTTTTGTATAGTCTCTCCTGTAATTCACCAATTAAATATTAACAGCTTTGAGATGAGAGTAATTTATATTTCAGTAAGTAGAGAAAAGGTCCTTAAAAGCTATTAAAAAAAGTTTTTCTGAAACATGATTGAAACAAATTAAACAATTATAATATATTCTCCAGGGCCTGATAGATAGTCAGTATGCTTTAGAGTGTTACAATTTTAAGTTATTGCAAAACTTTAAGGTATTTTGAAAACTAAAAATTTAACCTATGGAAAAAAAGAAAAGAAAAAACATTTCTTCATTTTTCATGTAATCATTATTTTGTATTTTATTCTACTTGGGTAAAATCTTCCTAGGTTTATATGGATAATAATAAAATAAGGTGTACAATTAAGTCTGTTAAATTTTTAAGATGATGAAAATTTTAAGTTTTTGGTTAATGAAATTGTTATAAATGTCTTTTAAAAATAATTGTTTTGCCTAAAATTGAAATGACTACTTTTTTACAAAACAGAATGAGTGATATAGAATGAATATGAAAGAAGTAGAAGGTTTGTGAAAGCTTGTTTAAGGGGTCTTTTGTGTCCAAGATAAGACGGCTGGTTTTCATAAAATTAGGATGGAAACATGTAAGACTAGACTTGAATATATATAGCAAGTTGTAGAAAGGTTAGTAGAAGTGAATTTCACTTATTGTTTACTATAAGCCAATAAACTAATTTAAAGGTGGAATTTTTCTTGAGATGAAGTAACCAGTTTATGTGGTTATGGATGGTTGTGGGAAGTTTATAAAAGAATTTTTCCAAACTGAAAGATTCTGGAAAATCATTATTAAGTAATAATCTAGGAGTTGATTTTATCTTCTTTCTAAAAGAAGGAAATATAAAGAAAAAAATAAATTTGTAAAGTAATTATATATTTGGGGATTGAATAAAAAAATATTAAAGACTTTTTTATAAAGGTATCACTGTCTATTCTGTTCTAATACTGATCAGCATGATAATATTGTTGGTTATAGTTTTAGTTATTCTTAGAAAAATGTGATGTTATACAAACAACCACAATCTCTTATCAGTTATACTGTTTTGCTTGGCTGCTTCTCTAAAAGAGCATGCAGTCACACCCATTATAAACAAACAGGGACTTTAAAGGAAAAGCAAGGCAAAAGTTTATGTTTTAACTGCCGATTAACATAATCTTGGTAAATGAGTAAAAGTAAAAGTAAATGAAACTTGTACTGTAAATGGAATTAATAATCTCTAGAAATAGCTTTATTTAAGGAAATTAGGGCCTAGATTGTAAGCTCTTGCAGCAGTCACATTTATTCCTGAGCTCTGATCTCTAATTGTTATTTCTAAATCCTGAGATGCTTTGCTCTTTAGGTGTAACCTAGTAGCTCCCCAGAATTTAAGTACTTGTGTGACACCTGGAACCCAGAGTTAAGGTTAGGAAGTTATAAAAGTGATGAAGAAGCAGCCCTATGGCTACACAAAAAGAGTGGCCATAGAGAAGCCTTGTACTAGTTAGCCAAAGCAGTGCTGATGCAAACTACCAGAAGTTTACACTTACCAGGCCTTAAAGCATGTTACTTCCCTCAGCAAAGTTTGTTGCCATGTGTTGGAGCAAGGTGGCTGCTGACATCTTCCAAGAGTTCAGGCTTCCTGGGTTCTTCTCTTCCTGGGGCTTGTTTCTCTCCACAAGGCCAGCTGTAGACTATCAGGCAAATGGCCCTTCTCTTTTCCTGGGACTGTCTGTCCTTCCTCACAACCAAGTTTCTCTATGTGCTTACTTCCCCAGGCTCCATCCAGCATTAAAACTCCAAACTTCCTCCACTGCAGTTTCTCTGTTAGTCCCTGCCCACCAAATAGTGGGGACTCAATGTCCTACCGATGTGGCCCTATCAACGCCTCAATCATTATTTAATCAAGTAAAAGTAAAACCTCTGAATCCAATACACTCTAATATGCCCAGAGGAAAAGACCAGTTTACAAACATAATCCAATATTTCTTTTCGGAATTCACCAATAATATCAAACTGCTACAAGCTGCCATGAGCTGATAAAACAAATTGGCATTATGGCTTGCTCCTTTGAAGGGTTAACTTGCATGATATTGTAAACTTGGATCTTGCACACACCAAGCAAATATCCTAGGACCTATGAGAGAAAGTTTCAATGTTATATTATTCACTGGAGAACCTGATAAGAGATGTGCCGGGACCCTAACCCCCCTCAGCAGAAACCCACAGCTTTAGGAAAATAAACTCCCCTTGGTCCCTGGTCCCTTTCTCCCCTCCTACCCCCCTTTTTCTCCATGGACCCATGTCAGGAAGATAAGTACTACCCCCTGCCCCTTTGAATTGAAATTTACAACTCTAAACAGATTATGACTCTTTTCTACCCTAATGAAGATAGGAAGATAAGCTAACCTTGCTTGTCTGCTTTTGTAACCCTGCCTGCCCACTTGCTCAGGAATTTGACTGCTTACTGTTCCTATATAAACTTATGAAAATTGGAAAATGGGGCTCAGATTTTTTGGAGATTTGACTCTCCTCTGGGCCTGCGCATAATAAAACTTTGTACATCCGTACTCACAAGAGTGCCACTGGGGTTTCTTTCTGCTGGCCACAACATTTGTTTCCCTGACCTGGAAATACCCAATCAAGCAGGCCCATTGTGCCTCTTGCCTGGGGATAATGGACGTGGCCGACTGTGATCTCCAAGCAAATGAGGTAGTCACCACCTTTCCTCTTGATGGGACCTCCTTCTGAGGCAGATCCCACAAGCCGTGTCCCTACACTCCGGCCTGACTCAGTGGGGAAGTAGACTGGACAGTGCCAGAAGTCTCTGGAAAGGTAAGGTCCTGGGTGCCAAGTCCTCAGTCAAGCCCATCTCCAGATGGAAGAGGAGACTGATCACCTCCTGAAATCTCAAGCACCGAGATTCCAGAATAGGGCAATCCCTGTGGGAGGGACTCCATAACCTCTGAGTGACTGTGTGAATGAGTGGGGATGGCAGAGGCTTGCATCTGCTGTACCAGTCTGTGACTCCAAAGCTTTATACTACGGAGCCCACATGGGCCCCAACCTATTTTCCACGGCTACGTCATATAGCATAACAGCCACCATGAACTTTACCCAGATGCCTTAGCTAAAATGAGCCTAAGTTCTTGTGAGAGATCTGGACAGGCAGGCATCTGAGTGGCCTTGAAAGAGGCAACCCCTTCTCTTGTCTGTCTTGCACCACTGATGCAGTGTATGGGCTCATCACAGTCAAAACCTACCATCTTGAACTGCATGCTCAAGAATTTCAAGAAGGGTTTTTCCAGAGATTATGGCATCCAGATGAACCCCGGCACCCTCTGAACCTTATGTGAAGTAGAGTGGCACACTTTTAATGTTGACTGGCCCTCGGAAAGAAACCTGGATATAGCCAGGGTCTGTGCAGTGTGTCTGAGGATCACAGGAATTCCTGGCCACCCCAATCAGTTTCCCTACATTGACTCTTGGTTGGAGATAGCCCAGACTCTGCCCCCTTGGGTTCAATTGTGCATTGGAAGAAAGTGACAGAGCAGCATCTTGGTCGCACAAGGAATGGGGCTCCGGAAGCCAGCCATTCATCAAGGGTCCTCAGAGGAGGACCCACCACCCCCACCATATGCTCCAGCTGCTCTAGCCTCTCCTCCTAGCCCAGGAATGCAGGCACATCTCCCAGAAACAACACCACCTTCGGTCTCTCCTCCTAGCCTGGGAGTACAGGCAGATCTCCCAGAAACACCTCCACCATTGTTCCCTCTGGGAACATCGACCCCCTCTGAGGAAAGCCCTGCAACCCCACTAGCAAGGAGGCTCCAGTTGGCACAACCCATGTTACAGATGCCCCTCCATGAAACACAGGATCCAGCCCAGATTGGTGAGAATGGGACTATCCAACCCAGGAAGCCTGTATTATACTACAGCCCTTCACAACTATAGACCTCTTAAACTGGAAGCACCACACACACCCCTACTTGGAAAAGCCCCAGGCCCATATTGATCTCATGGAATCCATTTTCCAAACCCATCATCCTACTTGGGATGATTGCTGCCAGTTCCTCCTGACTTTGTTTAATATGGAGGAGAGACAACAAATTCTGACAAAAGCCTGAAAGTGGCTGCAGGAGCAGGCTCCTACTGGTGTCTTAAACCTGGAAGATTGGGCATGAGAAGCAGCACCAGAAGCACAACACTGATCAGGGACTGGCTGCACTTCAGCAATATCAGGATGCATTCCTCCGAGGGGTCCGAGAGGGGGCAAAATGACCCACAAACATGACAAAGATGACTTTAGTTACTGAAAAGCCCAACGAATCTCCAGGAGATTTCTATGAATGGCTTTTTGAGGCCTTCAGAATCTACACTCTTGAGAGGGAGCTTATATCCCATGGGGAAGATGGATGGGGCTATCCTGCCTGCAGATGCAGACTCTCTCCATTCCCTGGGATGGCTGTTGTCCATCATCATCTCCCTACCAGTTGTCCTGGGTGAGTCCAGTGAGCTGCAGAGTAGGTGTTGCAAATCTGTCAAGGTTCCGGGCCCAGCTGGCACATGGACAGCCCAAAGACTCCAGTCTCTGTATGTACTATAAACTCCGGCACCAAGTATAGGTTTGAATAGAAGGGACAGATGAGCCATGTGCAAGGAAGACATAATTGAGTCCAACTCTGTCACTTTCAGGGGCACAAACTCCAAGGTAGGGCCCACTCGCAAGACACCAAACTCCGGAACTTTCCACCATGACCTGGGTGTCTCCAGAGCATCAGGAGCCCCCACTATTTGGGGTAATATCCACTTTGGAAGTCTATGAGATCTTGCAGAGATGTGGGTAAACATTACCTCTGGGATGACCTCCCAACTTACTTTGAAGTCTCTTAGCCACATAAACTCATTCGTCTTTACATTTTCCCCTTTTTATTTGAGGGCTTTTTCCAGTTGCATTGCTGGTTGGTGTTTGGTAGCAATCCCTTGGTGCCAGGGTGGCTCATCCCTAGGAGTCATGTCCCATGCTGGGGGGAAGGTAATGCATTCATACGCTGAGTTTGGCTTAGAGTGAGGCCACATTTGAGCAATAAGGAGGTTCTCAGGAGGCAACCCTTAGGCACCCCATATGAATAGGCTAAGTTTCAATATCAAGAGCAAAGGCTCATAAGCCTATTCACCAATATCAAAGACCCATCAGTGGATAATCCTCCTTCACCAGTCACTGCCCCTGCACTTGGGGGTCTGTTGCTGCTCCCTTAGAGAATGTAGCAGAGCTCTTCAGGATGGGAATTCAGTATTCTCTCGGTTATTGAGTTAGTCCACCCACTGTGACAATGCCCCATGAACATTTGAACATTTTTACACATCTTATATGTATGCTCAGGTGAATTCCCTCCCATGCATCCCCCATCACTGACACCTCACACCACAGATCCTCCTCCAACCCAGTTGTAACCTTCCTGTGATCCAAAACTTCCTCAAAAATGAAGGAATTCTAATAACCAAATACAATTAATAGGAAAATGAAACAATAATGATAAGTTTAAATATAAGAAATAAAATACATAAAAATTTAAAAAAACTAAAAATAAAATAAAATTAAAGATTAGGGTATTAAAAAATGAAAAATATTTAAAAAATTTTTTTTTACATTTTGCATTTCATCACCACATTATCTGCTGTCCTGTCTGTACTGTGGCACCTTCCCCCACTCATTCCCCAGTGTCTCACTATATTTCATTTTGTTTTCAAAGAAGCTTTAGGTCACAGCAAAGTCACACACAGAATACAGAAGACTCTCATATACCCAACATCGTCCCCCTTTCCTCCCCCCATATTAATACCTTTTTATATGTGGGTGGTATCTTTGTTATAACTGATATACAAATAGTGAAACATAGCTACTTAATATGGTCAATGGTTTACATTATGGTTTAAATTTTAGACTGTACACTTCTATAAATTTTGATGATATTTATCATGTCCTGTGTCCATCATTGTAAGATCATGTAGAACGCTTCCACTGCCCACTAAAAGCCCCCTGTTCAATCTATTCTATTCCTTCCTCCTTCTCCCTTTGGGGCTCATGGCGACCCCCTGGTTTCACTCTTTGGATGACAAGATTCATAGTTACATGCAACAAGACTGAGGTCTTGACACACTGGTTTGTCCTCCCCTATTAGGAACCGCTCATGCTCTCTAGAGACTCCCACCTGTCTATTCGTGAACAAATCCATCCTCCTGAGGATGGGAGTCCAACTCCTTCCGCTCATTATGTGGGTCTCCACTCACTGATAGAACATATAAGGACAGAATGTTCACTCACACACTCCCTAGAAGCCTATTCCAGGTGTGCCCTGTCCCAAATGACCCCCTATCCAACACCCTAAACCACTAAGCCTTCACTGTCATATTGCCATAAGAGCATTCCCAACTTGGTACTTTCAACCACATACCCGAAAATCCCCAGTGTTCACCTGGTCTCTCTCCCAACCGTCCCTCCAGTACACGGGCATTCCAACCCACCCTTCCCAATCTACCCAGTCAACCCTGCACCACCCAACCCGATAATATCACTACCCTCCTGTTATATCCCTTCAGTACATATCTACACACTTGGGCAGACTCAGATAGATGAAAGTGTGTTTTCTTATTTTTTAATTGTTTATATTTCAATCACTAAATGTACAAAATCAAAATAAAAAAGATATTGTATGATTCAATTTATATAAAATGTAAATATAAATCAATTCATAAAGATGAACTTTGATTAGTGGTTACATAGGGCTAGGGAAGGCATGCTAAGTAAGGGGTGTGGAGTTTTTCTTTTTGGAGTAATGAAATAATTCTCAAAGTTTTTCTTATGATGAATATACAACATTGCAATTATACTAAAAGACATTGATTATGCACTTTAGATAGAACGTATGGTATGTGAATATATCTGAATAAAACTATTTAATAAATAAATAATTGTGGTAGAATAGCCAGAAATAGCAGCTCTGTACAGCAGGGGAAACAGATTGAGGGGTGAAGTTCTTTGTTTATCATTATTATTATTATTATTATTATTGAAATAATGAAAATGCACTACTGATGATCGAAGTGATGAATGCACAACAATGTGATATAACAAATACCATTGATCGTTATTATTAATAAATTAATACGTTTATTAATATGTATCAATAAAATTGCACTAAGGTGAACCGCCAGCCTAGGTGCCATCCAGCTGGCCTCAGAATGACAGGATCCCCAGGCCCGGCCTTTCGCGGTGTTCCCGCCCTGTCGCCGCTTCGCATTCCCGTTGGCTGTCATCCTGTCAGTCACCCCACTCCGCCCCCTTGGAACCCCCCCTCCCCTGATCGAGCCTGAGCGCCAGCCGGATCGTGTGTTGATTGGCTGCTGGGCGATGTCCATCACGGAGCGGGCTATGCCCCCTTTGG
>JAQZBX010025897.1:0-29234 GCA_029593785.1 Cabassous unicinctus | reverse complement strand
CTTTTTTTTTTTTTTTTTTGTCATTCTAAATGTGTAAATTCCAAATGGTTGGATTTTGCCATTTTAAAAATCCCATCTGAGCCTTTTTGAATCTTTTTAGTGGATTTTAACCCATTCACATTTATTGTGATTTGCTGATGTTTGATTTTAGTCTGTTAGCTTACACTATGTTCTATTTATTTTATCCCTTTTTTGGTTGTTTCTTTTTCTATTGCTCATGTATTCACTCTTGCTGGACTTTTCTGTTTTATTTTCTCTAAGGGGTTTAGAAGGTCTACATTCTATTTCTATTCCTTGGTGACTACTCTTTAATTTTAAAGAAATACATTAGAATCTCTGCTTCCCTAAGAGACTATCAAAGGTCACATACACACACAGAACCACAGCAGGAGATATGGCAAAGTTTCCATTTTGCTATTTCTTCCCAGAGCTCACACAGCCACAATGTAGCCTGAGGAAGGAGAAGATGGAAACCAGCAATATTATCAAACTCTTAGACCGAGGCGTCAAAGTCAGCACTCATTGGTTTTCCATGGGGTAAAAATCCTATGGGTGAGGTACTTTAACCCATTAACTGCTTCCCTTTTGGGTCTGCCCATTTTCTTGGAGTACCTCTGAGCAGGGGAGGGTTCATGAGAGAAGAAAGCAAGAAAGAAGAGAACACTGCTTTTTTCCCTCCCTGCTCCCACAACCTGGTTCAAAAGATAATGATTAAACAGTGAATGTAGTTAGCCGAGAAACAGAAACAAACCCGTGTCCATCAACAGATGAATGAATAAACAAAATGTGGTGCATACATACAAGGGACTATTATTCAACCATAAAGAGGAATGAAATTCTGATATATGCTACATCAGAAACGTTATGCTAAGTGAAATAAGCAGACACACAAGGACAAATATTGTATAATTCCACTTGTATGAAATACCTAGAATAGGCAAATTCATAGAGACAGAAAGCAGATTAGAGGTTACCAGGGGTCGGGGGAATGGGGAGTTATTGCTTAATGGATAGAGTTTCTGTTTGGGGTGATGAAAAAGTTTTGCTAATGTATGATGGTGATGGTTGCACAACATTGTGACAGTAATTAATGTCACTAAATTGTAGGCTTAAAAATGGTTTAAATGACAAATTTTAAGTTATATATATACCAGAATTTACAAAAGTAAGTGTGGAGAGTTTTTCAGGGTGGGCTTGGTTTCTTTCTCCATTTAGGGAGCCTGAGAAAGTTCCAGTCAGATCATGCTCATTTCCTGCTCAAAATCCTTTCCTAGCTCTCCCATGCCGTGCTGGCTGAGGAAAGGGCTCTCCCTGGGCCTCACATCCAGGAAGGCCCTTGCTCTGAGTCTCCTCCTCCTCCGGGTGGTCTCCTAGAGCCTCCTCACTATTCCCCAAACTGGCTCTGGCCTCCTCCAGCCCTGGATCCTGCTCAAGCTGGGCCTTCCCTCACCCAGGCCTTCTTTGTTTGCCCAAACCCCATTTTAAAACAAGCAAGTATCTGTTATTTTTAAGGAAAACAACCCAAAAGGTCCCGGCTGGTTCAAAGACCACCACCCCATGCACCTCCTCCACCCCCACTTTCTGATTGCCTGCCACAGTAGATCGCCAGCCCCTCCACTCCCCGGCAGGCTTCTGACTCCCCCTTATTTCTCTTGTATTCTGTCCTGGGTTAAGGCTCTGCGGCTGCTGTCTTGTCCCCTCTACTGGGAACTGATGCTTGAGAGCAACTACACTGTCTCTTGTACAAGGTCATCCAAGACGTCTGTTAAACACAAGTTGCATACTAATATTACTGCCAATAGCAGCAGTGGTAATTGAGATTTCCTCAATGTTTCTAACGTGCCCCACACTGTGCTAAGCCCCTACATTGCTTTATGCATTTAATTCTCAGGAGAACTCAATGAGGTAGGTGTGTTACCACTTCTCTCAAGTAACTGATGAGCAAAAAAGAAGCACAGAGAGGTGAAGTGACTTGCCCAAAGTCACCCAGCTCGTAGGTGGTGGAGCTGGTACTGTCAAGCCTGACGCCAGGGTCTTCGGCTTAATAGTGAAGTGAGTGGGTGGGTTGGCATCCTGGCCAAGAACATCGGCCGGTAATTTGGAGGCCCCAAGGGCCCTAGGCAGGGGCTACCCGCCCTGCAGGCCCCACATGTGTGCCATCCCAGGACCTAAGGAAAGAACTGCAGAGAGGCAGGCAGAGGTTAATGGAGGCAAGTGAGAGCCTCATGGCTTCTACCTGAGCGCACCACTCCACACGCTCCGCACTGCACAAGGACCATTAAGACGTTAACGCGGCTCTGGAGAACGAGAGAGGGCAGGGGAGGAAGGTGCAGGCAGCCTTCCTGCTTAGGACAGATCACCGCGTTGGAGGGTTTGGGGATGGGAAAGGAGCTGAGCCAGGGGATGACCTTGGGAAAGTCACGGAACCTCTCTGGGTCTCAGCCTCCACCTCTATACAACAAAAGCGTGTGCTGGGGGAAGGGACACAGGTGATTTGTCTTTCTCCTTCCAGATCTGATTTCTGTAACTGCCTCGGTCCAAATACTGTGATTTAAGGAAAGATGAAAAAATTAAAAAAAAAAAAAATCATTTTACAAATAAAAAAATTAAAAAAAAAAAAAAAAAAGGAAAGATGAGGATATTGCCATCCGCAACGTGGCTATTAAATTATACACACACACACATCCCTGCAGATAATTAAGCATACACAAAGCAGGAGACTGCAGTCTCTCCACCTTCAGCCAAATATCTCTTCTGGTATTTCCTTAAGTATCTGTATATTTAAGGTGGCCCGGTTCCCGGGACACACAAAGCCCTCGACTCGTACTTGCCTTCCTCTGGAACCCTCCACCAGATCTGTGCCAAGGACGTCTTCCCTTTCCAAACCCCGTGGGTAAGGCTCACGTGCCACTTACGCTTGCAGGCGGCACACCCATTTCAGACTCTGAGTACACACTTACTTAGGTGTGGATGCAGGAACAGGGTGTGGTGCAGGTGCACAGGCTTGGGGATGCGGTTCTTGCTAGTGGTTGTGTGGCCCTGAGCAAGTGCTGAATCTTTTCGAGCCTCAGCTGTGGAATCTGTAAAGTGAGGCTAATGGTGCAGCCCGGCAGAGCTGTGAGCGTGAGAGATGAAGCATGTGCAGTGTTGGCCCCAGAGCAGGTGCCCAGCTAATAACCCGCCTGCCTGAGACGGCACCCGCCCAGGGTGCCCTCTCCCTGTCCCTCCTCCACCCCTCAGGTTCCTCCTGCAGTTTGTGTTTCGTGTTCCTTCGTCTCTAACTGTACTGGGGAGCTCCATACGGGCAGGTACTTGACTGCTCACTGCTTTCTCCTCGGCACCTGGAATCGTGCCTGGCTCAGAGTACACATGTAAGAATGAATGAATGAATGGTAGGAAAATTAGATAATCAGCAGGTCTGGTGAGTAGAAACATCAAGGCAAAGAGACTCAGAATAATATGGAAAATCAGCAGCAGAAAGGACAAGCAGGTTATAAAATGGTACATGCAGGATAATCCCCTTTTTATTAAACAGCCTGGAAGGGTAGGTGCCAAAATATTAGCGGTGATCTGATGGTGATTTTTATCACCATGCTTTTGCTTTTCGGCTACTGATTTTCCCACAGAGGCCATGCATTACTTGTGTAATTAAAAAAAAAAGAAAAATGTATGAAAGAAAACCGAATGAGACCAAAAACGAAGCCAGGGGGCGAGTGGAGACCCCGGCCCTTCTCTCGCTCCATCTTGCGTGCAGCCCTGAAAGGGGTGGCAGCTCGGGGACTCTCTGGTCTCTGGCCCCTCACCTTCTTGGGGGATGCTACTGAGTATTCTCCGAGGCAGTTCAAATTTCATGAGGTCTTCCTACCTTTCCCTCCAAGAAAATATATTCATGTTCTGGACAGCTTGATGTGATCTCTGTTTTATACCTTTATAAAATTTTTCTCTTGAGTAAGAAAAAAACAACTTTATCAGGCCACCCTCCCCGTTCCAGCTCAGGGCCCAACCTGAGGCCAGCTCCCTGTGACCTGTGCCTGAGGTCCTGGAGGGCGGGGTCTGACCTCCACAGCGCCCTGTATGTTGAGGACGCTCCATAAATGTTTGTGACCTTGAATCAGACCTCAAGAAGAATTTTTTTCTTTGTGTGAAAATTGTTATTGGAATTTCATATTACTTAACATGCTCCGTGGAGAAGGACACGTTTCCCAGCTGACACAACTGGACTACAAGTAACATGATCCTGTCCAGCCTTCAAGAAAATCCCACCACCTGTGCGCTATCTGGTCAAAGCAAAGTGAGGTGAAATGAGCTACTTGTCTTCTGGATGTGTATTGAGAGAAAAAAAGAAAAGAGTTATTGGGATTTTTCTCATCCAAAGTTTTCAGCTATACAGCCTTGTTCGGCATTAAGAAAAGCCACTGGTCGTGGCTCCCGGTTTCTTTAGAATCGGGAGCCTGCGTTAGTGATTGCAAATGCTGCAGGGGTCCTGTTTTCAGACCCTTGGCTTGGGAGGTCGGCTTGACAGCTGCCGAGCGTGGCCCATGGCTGTGTTTGGGTGGCTGGCTAACTGGCCCCGACGGTGAGCCCTGCTCTGACTTCGCGTCACAGAAAGATGCTACTTATTCAAGTATGTGTATTTTCAGTCCCAACTCAAGGTGAAGAATCAAAGACTCCTGGGTCCTTGGCCCTTCCTTGCTGCTGCAGATAAATAAAGCTGGCGAGCAACACGATTTCTTGTTTCGCCGTGTGCATGGCTTTAAAAAAAGGGGGGGGAGGGGCGAGAACAACGGTGCTGCCTGGTGCTGCCTGGTGCTGCCTGGTGCTGCCTGGCAAGCCGGGGCCTTGAGTGCTCGTGCATGGAGTGTGTGAGGAGGACAGGCGAAAGGTCCCAGGCCCACGGTGGGATGCTGCTTCACCTGCCAGGTGCTGCAAGGAGGGCCTGCACCTCTGAGCTCCTGCAGCACACAGGAGGAGCCGGCTACTTTCAGGGGGTCCCCATCGGGGAAACTACTAATGAAGGTGAGAAGGATGCAGCCCAACCCCACTGTAAGCTGAGGCTACCCTGATCTCTGTGCCATTGGATTCCAAAGTGCAGCCTGGGGGCAAACACCTTCCCACAATTCTCCCTTCCCTTGGGAGTGGTGTGAACCTTGCAATTTATGCAACTCATTTCAAGGGCTTCAGTTCATTAACAAGTTCATTCACAGACACCCGTCAAATGTTGATGTGTTTAACACTGTGCTTCTTCCCTTTTTCCTTACCAGTAGAACTCCTGACACTTCACCCTAGCCACACCAGCCTCTCAATCTCTCCCAGGCCCTGTCCTCCCTTGAGCCACAGGGCCTTTGCACAAGCTGCTTTGTCAGCCTGGAACTCTCTTCCCTTCGATTCTCCATCTCAGCTCAAGCATTCCTTTCTAGGGCAAACCTTTCCTGACCTCAGTCAACTCCCCTTTCTAAGGGCTCACAGCACCACACACTCTTCTGCACGGCACTGGTCACAGCTGCAATGTGATGCTTGCTTCATCCCCTCCTTAGTCATTTATTGGTATCTACTGTGCACTAGTATGTGGTTTTTTTCATTGTGCCTCTCTCCCTGTAGATCATGAGAAAATCTAGGAAAGGTGTCTGTTTTCGTTCATCCCTGGGGCTTGGATCACAGAATAGGGCTCCACAAATATTTGCCCAATGACCGAATCCTTGCTAAAGCACTTAACCAATAGTCTTAACCCCTCCTTCCACTGATGCACATGAAAACACAGAAAGAAGTTTACGACAAAATCACATATAACCAGAGCCCTTAGTGGAGGAACACAACCTGCATTACATTGGCCACTACTGTCTAGCGGTGATTTGGATCCAGTGCCATTTTGAAGGTGCTGTACCACCTGGCTGTTTGTTTGCACGGCTTTGTGCCTCACTCTTCATGGCGATGGATGGGAATGGTGATAAAAACGTGTAAGAAGCCGGGTGCCTGGACAGTGTGCATGGTGATAGGGAAAGAAAGGCCACAAACCCCTTTCCAGAGGTAGTAAGAGATCTAACGCTGAACCTGCACAGTGGTGTTTAGATTTTCTAACTATTAACAGAAGCACTGTCCTTGTTACTGACATTCTTGCAGGAAAAAAATAACTTTGTCATTGTGAATTGGGGACATAACCCCAACACCATTTTCCCTACTGAAAGTAATTTTGAGTACGTGAAGTTCCTTAGGGCTGCAACCATCACAGACCAGCCATGCTCGGGTGAGAATAAGTGGGAGACACGGAGATGCAAACAGTTCTACCACCCAGGGCGAAGCTCACTTCATTCAACCTTTTGGGGGAAACTCCATCCCTCCTCCTGAGGGGGGTGTGCGGTGCAGAACTCAGTCCATTCAAGCCAACCAGTTTAAATCTTCAGGCTGGGTACCACGACCCCAGATGCTACCTGAACACATCCTGCCACGCCATCATGAAACAGGCCGCCGATCCATTCACCCCCTCGGTGCACGTGTGCACACGCGCACACACGCACGCACACACACACACACACACTCAGGTTGTCAAGGAGACCAGTGGTAAGCAGGACAGCACGCATCCAGGGCTGGAAGTCAGACTCGAGTGCTAACTCGTCTGTCAATGGGGGGAGAAAGAACCCATTCCCCTAGACAGCCCACAAGGCTATGGTAGGCTCAAAAGCCAGGACAGAGGAGAACACTTGAAGCTGGAGACGGGTGGGCACTCACCTAGTCCTTCTTTGAAAGACAGTCAGGCTGCTTGCTTTGCAAAGGGGTAGAAGGTGGACTGTGGGGAGGCAGGCAAGAGAGAATTTCTTTTCATAGCCTGTTTCCATGGTGCCTGACAGCCCTTGGCAAACCACAGCTGGGGAGTCTTGGACAGCCAGGGGGCCCCAGGGTCTTATCTCGCCCAGGCCACCCTCCAAGGCCCATCCTCCTGGCTGGTCTGGGCCCCAAGAGTGACAGAGGCCACAGGCAGGCAGCCAGGGCCTCTCTCTTACCTCCCTGGGGAAGGGAGGTGAGTGACGCAGCAGACAAAGGGCAAGGCAGAGAGAGAACAACCCCAGGAGTCAAGGTCTGCAGTTTCTACCCCACCCCCTCCTTGCCCTGGCTTTGGGGAGAGTTTTGCGAAGCTTGAGCTTCCTAGGTTTCACTGGAGACCTGTCAGGGCTGTCTGCACAGCAAACCCTCTAAGTAGGAACACATTCCTTCCCTTCCTCTCCTCCCCTCTCAGGCGGGCGCTGCATGGCCCAGATCACCAGATAAGGGCCTCTTTGATTTTCAGTGTGTTTACACAGGCTGTGGCCCCAAGTTTCAGAAAGAATCAGCTACATCCAGGCAAGTCAGGACGCCTTCACGAGGGTGAGGGGAGACAGGTGACTTACCTGCTCCTGGGAATTCATCACTCGTAACTTCATCTGCTTCAGGTACGTGGAGGTAAGGGGCATGTTGTAATCAATAATCCCGGAGACCAGAGGAGACGGAGGCTCGTTTTCTGGGAGAAAGAACAAAAGGAAAGCTCTTTCAATCTGTGCCATGGGCTGCTGGTGGGGTACCATACCCTGTCACCCACCTAAGGAGGAGGAAGTTACCTCTGAGAAGGAACAGGCTGGAGGTCACAAACTGGTGGCTTACTGGTCACCAGTGGATTGCATGGGGTAAAAAATATTTTTCAATTAGGTGCCAGTGTTTAAGAGATTTCACCTTTGTAAAAATTTGGATTTCTGGCTTCTTTGAAAAATGGAAGGTTTGGCCATATGGGCCCACATTCTCACATGGCAAACAACCACTGGAGCTAAGCAGCAGATACCTCTTTTACATGCGGCATGTGCTCTCCATTTTGCCATAGTCCCCACTACTCCCTATTGTCCGGCATACCTTCACTCTATTATACTTGCCATATCCTTGAAGGCCTTTACTCTTGCAACTTGGTCTAAGCCAACTTTCTGCCCCACTGCCTCAGCATCCCCCCAAAGCACCTTCAGGAACCATATGGCTCACAGATCTGAGCCAGGCCTCCAGGACACCCCCCACCAACAAATTCTGGTTCCTCCTCATCATATGGAGAGGAGTGTTGTTCCTCCCAGTTACTGCTTTGTTGTCTTGAAGATCAAAGTAATGCAAGTTCTTTTTGTAAGGAATTTGTAAAGTGCAGAAAGATGTAAAGATGGGGGGGGGGGGAACGTTAATTGTACCAAGCAGCCTGGCATATGCCTCTGCATTCCCTGCTTCCTCATGACCTTTCTTCTTTACCTCTTAATGCAAACAGGGAATTATAATCTGCTCTAAAAATTTTTTTTTGCTTAACATTTTGTCATAGGCATTTCCTCCACCATGAAAACTCTTACTTTGCTTTGCAAATGTTTTTATAGCCGTGTAATATTTTACCACAATATATTTAAGTCCTTTCCTTATGACGGGCTACTGAGGTTGTTTCCTATGGGGGCTATTATAAGCAACACTGTAGGGAACATCTTTGTGCCTGAATATTGGTCCATATTTCTGATCATTTCTTTTTAAGGACAGATTCCAAGAAATGCAGTTCATGGGTCAAAGGCTAGCAATGTTTGATAACTCTTGACATCTTTAGCTAAACTGCCTTCTGCAAAGGCTGCTGTGGTGGCCTCTGCCCAGCTATTCTGTTCTGCAGCTGAGGTACCGCTGTGGGTGCCGTATGGGACAGGCTAAGGTGGCATGGGGATGAGACGAGGAGGGGGGTGAGGGGAGCAGGACTAAGGTGGGGCCTACCATCCCTTTCCCCAATCCAGCATCCCCTCCAGATGTCCCCCTGAGATGACAGGAAACATCTGCCCAAGCTCAAAACCTCGGTGTCATCTGCTGGGACCAGTCATGCCAAGCCACGTCTCATCTAGTCATTGAGTCACTCGGGCTGCTCTCCTTTGAACCCACTGTGCCCTCTGCCCGGGGAACAGTCTCGGCCGCCTGTCCTCTGGTCTTCTTCTCCTGCCTCCAGAGACTTCCAGCCAGGATCATTTCACCCCAGGCCTTTAAACAAAAAGTCCTGCCTAATTCCATTCATGGGATGGGATGTGAGGAAGGGAAGCAGGAGCGCCCTCCAGAAAGCCAAAGCTGCCCTCCATCTTCACCACGGTGCCCGAGAGAGGCTGGAGGGGAGGCAGGCAGCAGAGCCAAGGCAGAAGAGAGCTCAAGGTGCTTTGCTAACCCGGCCCCTCCGAGGCCAAACCCAAGCCTAAAAGGGCCCTGCAGCCTCGGAAAGGTTGATGATGCCATGTGAAGGGAGCCGGCTACAGAGGGACAAGCACTGTCGGAGTCCACTTATAGGAAATATCTAGAACAGGCAAATTCATAGAGACAGAAGTGCATGAGAGGTTACTGGGGACTGGGGGAGAGAAAGAAAAGGGGAGCTAGTGCTTAGTGGGCACAGTTCCTGTTTGGGGTGGTGGAAAAGCTTTGGAAATAGACAGTGGTGACGGCTGATGGCTAAACAACATTGTGAATGTAATTAGTACCATTGAACTGTACACTTAGAAAGGGTTAAATGGTAAATTGTATGTTATATATATTTACTCCCCACCCCACCCCCACACACACAAAAGGCCCCTGCATACAAGGGGACAAAGTCACCCAAAGGAGACAAGGGAAGCTCCTGCTGGCAAGGATAGAAACAGCCCTGCAGAAAACAAGGGTCCAGGACTGACTGGGCACCGAGACCTGTGAGTGCCAAGGGTAGGGGGTACGCTTTTGGTGGCTGAGCAGACTGAAACAACATCTTTTAAAACCCAGTTTTATAAAAATGCAGAACTTTGTTCTGCTTTTCAAAGCTATGTTGTTACACCCAGAAGGCGTTGGTTTTGTTCTTTGGGGAAGGTGCAAATGTCATTAATAGAATGTCTCAGAAGCTGGTTTGAAATGAACCAAACTATTTTTTTTTTTTCCTTAAGAGAACTCTTGGTTCTGTGGCAGAACCAACACGCACCAAATGCCCGGAGGCGTGGAGAAACGGAAGCCACGTGCGTTTTTATGTCCTCGTGTCTTCTCCTCCTTGCTGCCCCACCGTCAGCCTAGACTTGACTCCCTTCAACTGGGTGTGTGTGAGTGTGGGGCGTGTGTCTGTGTGTTAGGAACAGGCCTCAGAGTCAACTGGGCTGGGTGCCGTATGTCAGGCAGATGTCCCAGCGACGCCTTTCTTCAGGTCGTGGGTCTGCAGACGGAGCCCTCTGCAGTTTCCATCTCACTTCCTCAGGGAGGTGGCTGGCTGGTGAGAAGCTATCAAGCAGCACAGTGCATGCCAGGGTCCCCCTTGCTCTAACGGCTCCTGGGCAGAGGCCCAAATGGAGACCTCATCGGGCTTCACGGTGACTCTGCGTGTTGTCCCACGGAGGCAGGCAGCTGACAGCCACCCATGTTCTGCCTAGAATCCCGTGACTGTTTATGAGGAAGTATCCTTAATGAAGCCAGGTACAGCCTGGCTGATGAACAACCATGGCCAGGAGAGTGTTCTTGGGAGGTGGCAGAAAGTGTCTTCCCTGGACTGTTCTTTCCCCAGCATCTTCTCAGAGAAGGAGCCTCTTCTGGTGGCCCGAGGTGAACCAGGAGCTCAAGAAGAGGCAGGCAGGATGCCCCCATCGTGGGGAAGCTGGGACGTCGTGGGCAAACACACACGGACACACCAAAGAACACCGCACACTGGTGCGGAGTGAAAGGCTCAATTCTGTAGCCCGAGAAGCTCTGTCAAGGAGGCAGGACCTTGGACATTCCAGGTGAGGAGAGGAAGGAGGGAGCTGGCGTGGGAGGCCAGAGCACGGCCTGCCCCAGTCAGCAGAATGGGGGCAGGGTTTTCGGCAGTGGGGAGTCCCACGTGTTCTAGAGATGATACGTGGCACGTACCAAGAAGATTGGCTTAGGAGGAGAGAGAAGGAGTGAGGGCCAGTAGGAGCTCTGATGAGTTGTGACGGTGGACAAGTGAACATGGAAATGTGAATGAGGAAGAAGTGGCTTCCTTGGGTTTGGCTGAGACAGGCCAGGCCCCAGCTGTGGCCAACACATCTAGTGGCCACAGACAAGCCACTGTAAATAGCCTGATACCACTGTACTGTCAGGTATTGTTACCGATGGAAAGGGCTGAGATAGGAGCTACCAAGGGTCATGGAGCCTAAATAACCCAGCAGGTTGCCAGTGAGAGAGGACCGAGGAAGCCCCCAGAGAAATACGTCAGTAGCTCTTCACCAAAGAAAACTGAAACCAGAGCAAGCACTAGACCTAGTTTTACAGAGCCTGGGAAATGATCAGAGATGTGGGGGCTTCACCCAACCTAGGCCAGGCTGTCCACCACTGGCCTGCAGTGGCGCTCCTCAATCGCTGCACGTTCAGTGGAGGGAGCGGCCCTCAAGACTGTCATTTTCATGCAGTTTTACCTACAAAATGCAAGAAGTCCTTGGCCCAGAGAAACAGGGGCAAGGGTGTGAGAGGCCTCCAGGCAGGGCCTGTGGGGGGGGGGAGAGCCTAGCACAGGGAGGCCCCGAGACCGGCCAGCCCATGTGGGGTTCAGATTTGGAAGCAGAGGTCCCAGGCCCGGGGCGGGCTCAAAAGAGTGACGGGAAGTCTCCTTCCCGGACATGAGTGGCTGGCTGGGCCGGTCTTCCAGAAGCACTGCTATCCAGGTGGAGGGTGGCGGAAGGTACCCTCCCTGCACTCAGGAGAGAGAGTAAGGCACAGGCAGGGCAGCCGGTCCTGGGCCCATTAGCGCTGACAGCTTCTGAGCCCTGCGAGGGGCTCCACGCGGCCCCTCTCACTTGAGGCTCCCCAGCCCCCAGCTGGTGCCATGTTTGCACCCCCCACTTGACAGATGAGCAACAGCAGCCCAGAGAGGCCATGTCGCCGACAGGACGTAGGGACCCAGAAGAGGCTCAACAGGGGAAGAGAGGGGGAGGCTGGAATTGGGGTCATGTTGCGGGAAGGGGGGCTGGAGGGGCCGGGCTGGGAAGGCCTTGAAAACCACACCCGAGGAGTCGGGCCCTGGTTCCGAAGGAGCTGCCCTTTAGTGGACAGCTCGGCCGTCAAGGAAGGGACCCTTCCTTGGGTCCCTGGTATTGGCCCATCGCTAACTCCTAGTCTGCAACCATCCAAATAATATTTTGTCACGTCAAAGAAAACAGACAGGGGGCCCCAGAGGCCCCAGAGCAGGGCTGGCCTGAGGGCAGGCTGGTCCCTGGTTCTCTGTCCCCCCCCCACCCCCCCCACCCCACAGGATGCACTTGGGAGGGTGGTGGACAAGGAGCATGGAGCCGGGAGGCCCTGGAATTTCCCATCCTGGGACTTCCTGATCCACTGCAGGCTCCTTTGTTTATGCTCCTGGCGCTGGGGGAGGGCACAGTACTATCCAGGCCCCCACACTCTGCTAGGGACAACCGCTGAGCAAGGGCGGCCGCTTTGCTTCCTTTCTTTCTTCTAAACAGGAGGCCAGGAAGCGAGGCCTTCTCCCAGCAGCCTCTCGAGAAGTCTCCATCCTGTCCCGTCTTCCCCACCCCCCTGCCTTCCTGGGACAGGAACACGGGGCTGCTCTGGGGCCAGGGGCAGGCTCCGATTTCCCGGCGGGAGGGAGAGGGGAGGGCTGGCATGGCGGGTGGAGATAGGATCTCCAGGCTCCCGGCTGGGGCAGGAGAAGGGAGGACCTGCCAACTGGTGAGGATGGCCCAGGCGGCTAATGCCTCTGGCCATTTAGCAGACAGGGGAGCCTTTCAGACTCCAAGGCGCTCCACTGGCAGCTTCCAGAAACCAAACACTTCCCTTTTATGCGGTGACCAGGTAATGGACCCAGGGCGCTCCCTGGGTGGGTGGGGGCATGTTAGTGACCCTGACTCGGCGGAGGCTGTGTCTCTCGAGGGGCCGCCTAGCGTTGGCAGTCGGGTGGGTGCAGCAACGTGGGCAGGGGACAGGTTGAGGTGCCCAGGCACCAACTGTGCCCTCCTTAATGGGTTCCTTGAATGCAATCACGTCCTAATGACAACCCAGAGAGGATGGCAGAATTCCATTTTGCTGATGAGAAAGTAAGTTTTCCTTCCTTTACTCCTTATCTCCTGGGAGACCTTGGACAAGTGATCTCTCTTCAATACCTCTCCTTGTCTCTGTTTCCCCAGCTGTAAACTGGGATGGATGCCTTGTAGAGTTGTAGTAGCTGTTACAAGGGGCGGCACTCAGAGAGGTTCCCCAGCCTACTGAGGATGCACAGCAGTGAGCAGGGCTGCAGCCCTGGGGCTGCCCACACTGTCCCACGGTGTCTCCTCCTTTCCCTGCCATGGAAATCTCCACAGCCCGGGTCAGGGAAGTGGCGTTCCATCGAGGATGGGCACCTTTATTACGTCTATCCTGCCCAGAGCAAGCCCCTGGAAAGAGGCTCCAGCACAGAACCCACCATGAGGATTTAAATTCTAGGCAGCTCCTGGCTTCCTCCCTCCCTCCCTCCCTCCCTTGCTGCAGAGGGTGGGGGCACAGTGGTGGCAGGAAGGAAAGGAAACAGGCTGCTGCTACGCTCCGCATCACCCTCCTGGCCGGCCAGACAGATGCCACACACGATGAGGCGTGGAGCCCGCAGCCCTGGGAGACCTCAGAGCCTTCACTGAGGAGTGTGGCGTGGGATGGGGGGGCAAACACATCCTTGAGGAAGTGCCTCCCACCCGTGGCATGGGAGCCGACGCCCCAGAGCAGCCCTCCAAGGTGGCTCCCCCAGGCGAGCGGTTCTGTGTCTGACTCTGCCAGTTACTGTGGAAATGATTAGGCTGGGAATGGGCGGGGGAGGGAAGGGCGGGTGGGCAGGGAAGGGAGGGCAGCAGGCAAAGCCCTCCTGGTCCATCGGCAGGGGCGATGCCATCCTGGCCCGGGGGTGGCAGCTGCCCAGCCAGGGCCAGGCCACGTGGGGCAGGGGCATGGCCGTCCTCGGTCACTCTAACAGCCACGGCTCACCTTTCCTGCGGTTGCCCCGTGCCAGGTACATGGATCAACACTCAAATCTCATCAGCCTCCTGGGGCAGGTTCCACTATCCTCCAATTACAAAGGGGGAAACTGAGGCTCTGAGTGACAAAGTCACTTGCCCGGGACACATAGCTGTCAAGGGGCAGAACTGGGATTTCAACCCATACCATTCGGCCCTGGAGGCCCCTTCTTAACGCCACGGCCGGTGCTCGAGGGGGCCTAATGAGATTCACTCCTCTCCCTCGTGCTGTAGAAGCTGTCCAGCGTGGTCGAGGAGGCTCCCGCGGGCAGCAAAGCTCTGGATTTGGTGAGCCATCTTGGCCAGAAGTTGCCCAGGTGCTTCAGAGACAACCAAAATGAGAGGAAGCCTCACGGGGCACCTCCGATCCAGTCCCTCGGTTGTCATCTACTCAGGCTTCACTGTTGGTTTTCCCTTCCTCAGATTTGGTGGACACCCCTGGAGCGCCCCCTGAATAAGCAGCTCGCCCTTCCTTCCGAGTCTGTCCTCATCTGCAGGCAAACCGCACAGGCTTCAGCAAGCTTCGCAGGCCTGAGGCCACGAGCAGCGCTGGCTCCGAGCACTGGGGAGGGCCCAGGAGCCCTGAGAAATGGCCCACCGCGGCACAGCTCCTCCGGGCAGAGGCACAGTCCTAGTAGCCTGCTGTGCAGGCCCAGCCCATGCACCAGACCACCTGCAAGCAGAGGGCCTCTGGGGCGCTCAGGGTGTGTGTGGCGGGGAAGGCGCTGGAGTGGGGGCCCTTGCCACGGTTCACTGGGCAGGGCAGAGCTGCAGAAATGGGGCGTTGGTCCCTGGAGGCAGCCTTGGCCTGGCTGCAAGTGTTCCGGGCACTCAAATTCCTTTCATCAGTTCCTACAGGTTCCCTGATCAGAGGCCATGTGGGTGCAGGCAGGGAGGCAGCAGTTAGGGAGGCCCTGCTGAGGATGAGCGTGGGCTGTCGGGCAGGAGGGTGCCCGGCCACACCCAGGCAGCTAGAGTGACGGGGCCCAGAGAATGGGACGGGGTGGCCATTGCCAAATGGAACCTCCATGGGAAAAGAGGTCCAGCCTGGGCCTGGGAAGAGCAGTAGGCATGTTTTGTTGGTTTTTAAGGGAAATGTGAGATGAGCAAAAAAGTAAAAACAAACAAACAAAACGAGGCTCTCGGGGGGGCCCCATGGATCCACACTGGCCTCAGGGACTCGTGACCATGGCTGTCTGTGCCAGCAAAGGGCAGGCCCTTCTGGTGGGGAGTCGGCCCTTCAGCCCACCCCAGCCCTGAGCACGCCGTCTCCCCTACCTTTGGGTTCCAGGCCGTTGGAATTAAAGTGCATCCTCTTCTGACACTCCGTGCAGCTCATCAGGAACCGGGTCACGGCCTCTCGAGGGAGGAAGGCGTAGGTCTCTGCGATCTGGGGGTGGGGAGACAGATCTGCGCGTTACATGGACCCATGGGGAGGGGACTTGGTCACTGGGCCACCTGGGTCTTTGCTTGGTGGCGGGCACTTGGCCCTTGCTAGGGAGGGCAGGCATTGGAGGAACAGGGGGCAGGCATCTTTGATGCTTCGTTGTGGAAATGAGTCAGTGCTTTTGCTGGAAATCATTTGCTCTTATTTTTTCCCAAATATAAATTCCTTTATTTTTAAATTAGAAAAATCTGAATTCCAATGTTAGCTCCAAGAAGTGAGTAGAAATTTGTCTAAGAAACAGCGCCACAAAGCAAGAATTCAGAGATTTAATTTATGGAGAACTTTGAAGCACTTTATAAATTGTCCACCTGGCTATACCCCATCGTAGAGAAGGAGACATGGCATTTCCCAACATCATGTCTCATAATTGATGATATATGCCCTCCATTTTCTTATCCAGAAGAAATTTTAATATGGTTTTAAGATCTTCACCACTCTGGAAAATACTTTCTTCACTGACATCACAGGTTTCCAACCCGGTGAGCACCAGGACTGCTTGTGGGGCTTGTTTTGGAATACTCAGGCTTCCCCCAGAGCCCACATCTCAGGATATAAGACACATATTCACCAACTCTACAGGGGCGTCTGACGCACAAACATGTGTCATCTCTGGTCTGTATTCTTGCTACTAGAAATGGGATCTGAAAACCAGAAGCATCGGCACTGCCTTTGTTATAAATGCAGAAGCTCATGCGTTGCCCCAGACATTCTGAATCCCTGTGGGATGTCCAGGTTCATCTGTGGTCTACGTGCCTTCTGGACGTGATGCTTGAACTATGCAGTCACTCGCATGTGGTTGGGTGGCTCGCTGAGCTCTGGGGGAGGGTCCAGAGTTCAGTCCCTGTCCCTCTCCCTTTCTGTAGCTAATCACACCCTTGGTGACCTCATCCATCCTCAAGGCTCGAAATATCACTTAGATGGCATCACCTCTCTCAAATCTGTTTCTCCAGCCCAGGCACTTCTCCTAATCCCCAGATTCATATGTTCAATGGCCAACTGCACGACTTCACTTACATTTCTGGTGGACATCTCAGATTCAACTTTTCCTAAAACAAGCGCCTGGAATGACCCTTCAAATATCCTCCTTCTAGAGTTGCACATGAGAGCAAGAAAAACCATAATCCTCTACAAAATCACAAAATCATCAAATAAACACACACACAAGGGGGTTGGGCACAGGCTCCTTCCACCCTCCGCTCCCCACAGCCATCTTCTGTCTGCACCTGCAACTCTCAGCACAGCAAACACATGGATTCTGGAAGGTTCTCAGGCGAATTTATTTCCTCTCTCCAGTTTAAGAGTCTTTCTCTCCCTCAATTGATTCGTCAATCCCACCTAATAGCAAGAATTTGTTAAAACTAAACCATACCTAGATTTTCATTTTCAAAAAAAAGAAAGAAGGGGCAGCTCAGGGCAATATGAAGCTAAGACAGGGACGGAGATATTCCACAGCCGCTGCTGCTGGAACAGGAAGGTCCATCGGGGCAGGGGACACAGGTCCGTGAGGGGAAGAAGCTGCGGGGCGAGGGGGTGAGCTACCTCCCAACAACTTCATAGTATACTAATGGGAGTCCAGATACACACAGATGCCGGCTGCAGAAAGAAAAGTCTTCATATCCCAAAAGAAGGGGTTCTTGAAGTCACAAGTGGGGTCAAAGAACAACTCTTGTATCACTCAGTCTCACACAAGGCAGCTTTGTCACGCTTTAGAAGCCGTGAGAGACACATCAGAACCCTGGGCACTGCTGCTGCAAAGCAGCCTGGGCACAGCTCCCGCCTTTTCCTCCGGATCGGAACTTCAGCCTCCGCAGGCACTATCGCTCCAAGGAAAGCCAGGCCAGCCATGATTCCCATGATGGGGATGGTAAGCAGGGAAGAAGGCTCCTTATCTCAGGGTGAGGGGCTCGGACTCACATGTCGTGCTGCACATGGCATCTGTATCTCCACTCTTCTCCAGAGGGCACCACCACAGCCGCCCCCTTCTGGGAGGTTCCCTCTCCCGCAGGCCTGGTCTCCACAGACTCTGTGTCCTGGGTCTGGTCTTCCCCATCCCACTGCCAGGTCAGCGTGATCTCTGCCGGGTAGAAGCCCAGGGTCTGGCACCTCAGCGTGACCTCACGGTCAGAGATGGGGTGGTGGGTCACGTGTGTCTTTGGGGGGGGTCTGTTCACTGCAGCATCTCCTTCCCAATCTCCAGGTATTGTTGGAGCCACTCCGTGCACTCCCCCTCCAAGTAGGCCCTGTGGTGCTCCACAGCACCAGGTGCCTCCCACTCACGTCAGGTGATCTGAGCCACCATGTCCCTGCGAACTGTTCGTACCTGCAGAGGTGCCCATCCGGCCCCACGTTGCAGACATCCACCAAACCCCCCCCCCTTTTTAATTAAAGATTTATTTTGTTTATTTCTCCCCACCCCTTCATTGTTTGCACTTGCTGTGTCTGTTCATCTTCCTTGTTTTTCTAGGAGGCACTGGAGACTGAACCCAGGACCTCCAATGTGGGAGGGAGGCACCTAATTGCTTGAGCCACCTCTGCTCCTTGCTTTGTTGTGTCTCTCATGTTTTCCTCCTTGTGTCTCTTGTTGTGTCATCTTGTTGCGTCAGCTCACAGCACCTGCCTGTCATATCAGCTTGCTGTCTTGCTGGTTGTCTTTAGGAGGTGCCAGGAACCAAACCTGGGACATCCCATGTGGTAGGTAGGAGCTCAGTCGCTTGAGCCACATCTGCTTCTCCACTTGTTTCTTTTTGTTTTGTTTTGTTTTTTTAAAGATTCATTTTATTTATTTATTTCTCTCCATTCCCCCTTGTTGTTTGCACTTGCTGTGTCTGTTCGTCTTCCTCATTTCTTTTACTTAGGAGGCACCAGGAGACGAACCAGGGACCTCCGATGTGGGAGGGAGGTGCCTAATTGCTTGAGACACTTCCGCTCCCTGCTTTGTTGTGTCTCTCATTGTTTTTCCTCCCGCATCTCTCATTGCGTCATCTTGTTGTGTCAGCTTGCCGCACCTGCCCGTCACATCAGCTCGCTGTCTTCTTTAGGAGGCACTGGGAACCTCTGCTCCCCGCTTTGTTGGGTTTCTCATTATTTTCCCTCTTCTTGTGTCTCTTGTTGTGTCAGCTTGCCGAGCCTGCCCGTTGCGCCAGCCTGCTGTCTTCTTTAGGAAGCACCAGGATCCGAAGTGACCCCACATGTGGTAGGCAGGAGCCCAGTCACCTGAGCCACATCCACTTCCCTCCATTTGTTTTTAAAAATTTGAGTAAAGGAGTTTAATAATTGAAAAAGCAAAACATTTAAACATCGTCTTTAGCCTGTGTTCTAATGAGTAATACTCATCTCAGAACATTTTATTGCTGCTACTGCAAACATTGCTCTAGGGTGGGGTGAACGATTTCCTCTCATAAAGATGGATAAACTGAGACTCACCTATAAATCCACTGGCTTGGGGCCTAGAAACAGAACCCAAGGTTCTACAAGCCATTTCCTGTGATAGCTTTTGGGGGAGAGCTGTGGAAGGCTGGTGCCAGGGGAACCAGATATTTCAAACTGGACAGGCCCTTAGGAAACCCCAGGTTCCAGGTGAGGTCACGGAGGCCCAGAGACGTGGAATGACTCACCCAGGGCTACACACAGTCACACTAGAGCCCGTGCCCCAGGTCACACCACCCAAAGCTGCCTCCAGAGGGCCATCCCTGGCGAGGGAGGAGGAGAAAGGCCTGGGGGAGGGAAGGGAGTAAAAGAGGGGGAGGGAAGAGGAGAAAGGGGGGAGGAAGAGGCTGAGTGGGGAAGTGGGGGAAGAGGTAGGTGTGCAGCCAGGAGCCTCGCCTTTTCTTCCTGCTCCAGATTTAGGGAAACCCACTGGCCCTGATTTCAATGCCCGAGGGGCCCCTTAGCCCCCGAGCCCCCCCCCCACCCCGAGGCTGCAGCTGCCCAGTGGCTGCCCTCCCGCTCCTCTCCACTAAGGGGCAGCATCACCCCAGCGTTCCGCCGTCCTTCACCGCAGCCCAGCAGGGAAAGTTGGCCGAGGGTGCCGGCCAGCCCACCTGGGGCGGGGGTGCCCTGGACGCAGAGGGCCGGGCCCTGCCTCCCCTGCAGGGCAGCCCACGGCCTTGTCCTTCAGGGACACCAAGTGCCCGGCTCCATCTCTGCAATGGCTGGGGAGGAGGGTGTAGTTAGGGGGCAGTGATGTAGAAGGCACACGGGTGCCCCACCCAAGCTGCAGCCAGGCCCTCAGAGAACCTGCTCGGTGCCGCACCCAGCGCAGCCGGCCTGCAGCCTTCCAGGAGCCACTCCTGCCTGGCAGCTGGCTACAAACACGGAGTTAATTTTGGTGACACAATTGTTATTTCTCAGCTGATTTGATGCTCTGCAGAGCAGGCAGACTCCTTGATGAGTTATCTCCCTTCCAAATTCCCTTTCTGATTGCCTTCCCCTGGAGGTCAGGGACAAGGGCAAAGCCAGTGTCTCGGATGGGAGCCGGGGATGGCGAGCGACAGGCAGCCCGCGGCCAGCCCAGGAGGCTCCTCCAGCCCTCCTCGGGTGTGAAGGCTGCCAGACGGCTGCTTTCCAGCCATGCACACAGACGTCTTCATTCCCAGCCCAAAGCAGACTGGAAGTCCGCTTCCAGCGGGAAAGCACGTCCCTCTCGGCCTAAGGGGTCAGGAGGGATGGCCCCCCGCTGAAGGCCCGATGAGAAAGGGAGCAAACAGGGGACAAGATGGAGGGGCGTGCTGGGCAGAGCAGAGGGCTGCGGCTGACTTGGGCCCTCAGATGACCCCCTCATCTCCCCTGAGGTGTGGCGCCCCTAAGTCAGGCCTCAGAAGAGCCAGAGGACTGGGGGCAGGAGGGTGGTACAGGCTGCTGGAGAAAGGAGGGGAAAGTTCCTGCCACTGGGGCAGCCTGACTTAATTATACGGAGCTCACTTGGTCACCAGGCAGAGAAACATTTCTCAAAGGGCTCAGGGAGGACCTTTCTGGCCTGGCTGCTTGGCTGAGGGCTGCACACAGCCTGGGTAGGGGCCCTTTTTGCCACCTGGCCACCAAGGGCACCGGGATGGTTCCCAGAAAGAGCCTACCCCAGAGGAGGAGTGGTGGCCACGGCTCTCCTGGCCTTGGCAGGGACCCCGGTGGTGTGCAAACCTAGCCAGCATGCCCCGGCAAGGGGCAGCACTGGGCTCACACCTTGGGGTCCCACAGAGGGGCAAGAGTGGTGGACTGAAGGCAGGGGGCCAGGGGAAGGGAAGCCCTCCCTGGGTGTCGGAGAGGTGCAGAATCCAGCACCACTCTGCGCTGCCCCTGCCCGAGGACTCAGACGGAGGAGGACGCCTCCCGCCTCCAGGCCTTTGACCTTCTGTGGCATCTTTTGATTCTCCCTCCTGGCTTGCCCACACAGGAGGTGGAGCCTTCGGTTCTGTGTGAGTGCCCGATGGATGTCCCAGCTCGTAGGATGATGGTCTTCAAATAGTTTTTAGAGTGACAGACCCCATTCTGGAAATAGACTCTTAGGCTGAAGCCCCAGACAGGAACTAGATAAAGAGGAGCTGCCGTGTCTAAGGCAGGGCAGGCAGCCCCAGGGCCCCTACCCTGCCCAGCTGCCCTCAGCTGCCCTGGGCTGCCCACTGCCTTGCTCTCTTGGGCCTTCTACCTGGACATTGAGACCATATGTAAATTGCCTTCTACATTTATCCTAGTGGTAAAATCAGAGAGATTTCACTGGCAGGGAGAATAGAATGGGAGCTATTTGCAGAGTCGCTGACTTGCAAGGCCCCATTTTCACTCCCTAATTCCAAGGCCAAGGCAGACAAAGACAGATGAGGCCAATTGGTGGGATTTGCACCACTTTACAAGATCCTCCTTCTGCCCTGCGGTGGATTAGCACATGGTGGGCCTGGAGCAGCTGCTGACCACATCTGGCCCCAACCCCAAAGTGGCCTGGGTAGCTAGGTGCAGACTCCGGAACTCATCTGGGCTACCGCCACCCAGGGAGTGAGGAAGGAAGCAAAGGGGCTCACTCCAACCCGGGCAGGTGGAGAAACCAGAGGAGCAGGAAAGCCCCTTGGAAAGAGGACCAGTCCTCTATGTGGGCTCAGGGAACTTTGTCGACCCACCTGGAACTTTCCCAAGACTCTGGCACGGGCGAGACCCCCTGGGACAATCTGGACCTTAGATCACACTGCGTCAGAGGCTAAATAAGGCAGGGGCTTCCCGCCCAAAATGGGAATCCCCCCCGCATTATCCATTATAAATGGCCATCTACGCTTGGCTCAGACACTTTCAGTTTCAGAAAGCTCATTACCTGCCTTCTGGTGCATGGGTAAACAACTGTAGGTGCTAGAAGTTTCTTTTTCCCACTGAAGAAGTTGCTTCCTTTAATGTGTGCCCTGAACAAGTCCACCCATCTCCCTCCAAGTCCAACCTCTTTACAGGCATCCCAGGCACATAAGAATCCACAAAACCCCAGGTACCCTAGCCAGCGTGGGGCGTCCCAGGATTCAGGTTTGGCAAAACACACGTAGGGACAGGCCCAAAGACTCCTCAGCCTTGCCGCAAACTGGGGGAAGCCAGGCTGTGCCTCTCTGCAGCCACCAGCCCAGGATTTCCTGGGGGGCTCTCTCTCCATGAGCACAGATGTGGTGGGGTCCTGGTCTGCAAAGTGAGGCTGGAGAGCCAGGTTTGGGTTGAGAAAATGGGAGCAGATGACAAAAGCATCCAGGCACCACACCCTGCCCCCTAAAAGGAAAAGGGTGGCATGAGAAGGGAGACAGATGGGGAAGAGGAGGGGGGAGGGAGGGAAGGCACACAGGGGAGGAGGGAGGTGTGCGGGCCCCCTCGGCCTCACACCCGCTGCAGGAGGGCCCTGGCCTGCTCCGCGCAGCCCTGGCCCTGCTGCTGAAATTCCAGCTCTGTGTGCAACCCAGCTGGCATGCTGCCAGTCATGTGCCAGCTCCAGGCTGGGCAGCAGGAAGTGGGGCACGCGGCAGGCATATGGACGAGAAGCCAGGAGGCACACAGCAAGGGGCTGGACATCCACTTGGCCCAGAGACACAAGCCTGGCGGGACCAGCCTAGCCCTGTCCTCCCCACAGGGTGGAAGATGCAGACCCCGACCTTCATAAATACCCATAAATAGTGCCCAGGGTGAGGCTTGGTGCTGGGTACCCAGGGAAATCACGTGGTCTGGCTGGCCCTAGCCGTCTGCCTGGACCACAGCCGCTGACTAGCTGACCACAGAAGGTTGGTGGAGAGGCAGGATGCGTGTGGACAGGGTGCAGGCTCTGGAGCCAGCTGCCTGGCTCTGAACATAACCAAGTGACCTCAGGACAGGCTCTGTGCCTCTCTGAGCCTCGGTCTCCTCCTCTGTAAAGGGGACAACAGCAGCGCCTGCTCCACACATACAGTCTTCACTCAGGTGAAGGTTCAGAGAGTCGATGCACATGAAGTGCTGGGTGCAGAGCCTGACCTGCTTAGTGCAGGTAAAACTGCTACTTCAACGCTGGGCAAGTGTGCTGGGCTTGTCAATCCCAAACAGGCTACTTCGGCCCCAGCCCAGGTGCCTCTCCCTTCTTCTATGACCCTGTGATGGAAATACCCTCAGAACACCCTTCCCAGAGGTTCCTTCCCCAAAGCACACAGACTGAGAAGCAGGAAGGCTGGGGGAATGGCATATCCATCTCTAGCTCCCATCTGCCCGGCCCCTTGCCTCTCTGAGGCCCTGGGCACAGGGGCACGCCCTTAAGACTGAGGGCAATGACCATCTTCTGAGGACAAGGACAAATCAGATTTTTGGCTCTTTTAAGAATCAGGCCATATGGGGAAATTAGAGACTTATACAGACCACTTCCAGGACAGTCCCAGACTATTTATATAAAGAATTGGGGGGAGGGGTTGTTTACATCTGCCTCGGGTGGGGGAGCCTGGTCACAGAAGGGCATGTCTCTAGGGAGACCAGAGAGACAGTCAAGCCAGAGGAGTGGGCGTGAGGGCTCAGGCTGACGCCATGCAGGCCCTGTGTGACCTCGGGCAGGTCGCTCCGCTCTCAGGGCCTCAATTTCCCTAACTGTGAAATGGGACTGCTGTGAAGCAGAAGGCGATGGCAGTGTCAAGTGTTTGGTTTTACCGGTTTAGTGGTGGACACTGGACAAATGGCTCAGAGCCTGGCATGAGCCACAGCCAGACACCCAGACATGGGGGCCAACAGGGGTGGGGCCTCTCCTTCGGCCACCACCCTTGCCCTCTCCCAACCCTGGACCGCCCTCTCTGCTCCCTCCTGCCTACCCAGAGCTCAGAAGGCCAACTCACCTGGCCCCTTTTCCAAGAAGCGCCCCCTGACTTAGCGCTGAGCATCAGTCAGTTGTCTTGTCGCTGCATTTGCTGAGCGACTCGGGCACCCGGGCGCTTGCCCTCTCACAGCTAGTCTTGGAAATGGTTCCCTTTCTCCTTTCTCTGTCTTAGCCTTGCTATCAGCCGCCCCCACTCCACACTGAAGTGTGATCTCCTTGAGGGTGAGGACCAGGTTGTCAGACTTCCCCTGGGGAGCTCCCAGCCCTGACTTCACAGGGTTGTGGGGAATCAAATGAGCTCACATGCAGGAAGCACTCGGGACCCGCCTGGCACCCAGCAAACTCCGTGGAAGCACTTGCTCTTATGATCATTATTATCTGGGCCCCACGTGACGGCCCCAGAGCAGGCTGCAAGGGGCTTGGAAGGGAAAGCGAGTGAACCAGAAACCAGGGGGAGGGGAGCTCTCCTCCCTGCCCTCTCCTTCCCTCCCTCTGCCTCTCCTTTGTGCTGAGACCACAGAACCCGCCCCTCGCCCCATGAGCCATCTCTGGCTGCCATGCTCTTGCCCTGTGCCCCCCTGGTTCCCCAAAGGCCGTTTCATCGCGCCTCGGCTCCCTGCCCCACCCCCCGCCCAACATGTGCAGAGCCCGTGGCCTCCTGCCAAGGCCTGGGGCTTCCAGCAGAGGGAAGGAGACAGAAATCTCACCGCTCGGTAGGTTTTCTTCTGCCCAGCATGCTTGGGGGCTTTGCCTGGCTCTGCCGAGCTCTCCACATGCATCGAATAGATGATGTCAAAGAAATCTTCCACCACAGCGACCCGCTTCAGAGAGATGCCCTCTGGCTCCGACAGGCCATCTGCCCCCTGTGACAGGGTGGACAAGCTGTGTTAGTGGCAGGCAAGACGGCGGCGGGGTAAGGCTGGGCCCCGAGGCTGTGGCGACAGGGTCGGGGGCAGGGACAGCGCTGCCCTCTGACCCCACAATGCCTCCAAGGGCGGGGTTTCGGGAGCAGGGAGGTGAGGGGTGCTGTCGAGAAGGGCTCCAGGGAGGGGGGCACCAGCGTCAGGGTGGCTGCCGCTTCCAAAGCTACCAGCAGCCACGGGCAGAGGACGACGACAATGAAAATACAAATTTAAAAACCAAGAGTCTCCATGTTCACAATTTCAGACAGATTGTGCCAGACTCGGGCGGGGAGCTCTCAAATCACACGCCGTGCCAAGACCATCCTGGAAGTCTCTGGGGAGGGGGTAGTGCTAAATAGATGCGGTCCCACCAGGAGCTCGCCAATTAGCGGTAACCTTTCACTGTGGTCCTGGGCTGGGGTCTCAGGGGAAGGGCTTGCTTCACCTGGGTGACTCTTTCCTTGCCCTGGCCTTTTTGAAAAGCTTCCCACCACAGCCCGCCCTCCCCACTCCAGCAGCTGAGTGCAACAGCACCCAGGCTCTTTGTGTGTGGAGATGTGCAGGATAACAGGCTACAGGGCCGTGTGAGCGGGTGCCCCCTGAGCCTCCTATCAGTCTGGCACGGGTGCTGTCAGCTGCCCTGAATGACAAGGTGTGCCAGCATCAAAGGGAGTCCTTCAATAGCCAGTGGAAGGGCCAGGGGGGTCCAGGGGAGGCTACAGGCCCCGAGGCTTGGGGACAGAGACCAGGGCTCGTAAGGAAACAGCATGCTCAAAGGGTATGGGGTACACACAGACGCAGGGACACCCAGCCTCCCACCCACACTCGGCCACCAGCTCCCTGTTGTCATCTCCCTAAGCAGAGTCTGAGGACTCGGGGGCCTTCAAAGATGAAGAGCCTGCAGTGTGGAGGGGCTTTGGGGAAAAGGAGGGAGGCTGTCCTCTAAAAGTGCCCCCAAAACACTTCGCCCAGATGAATCTTCCCCATAGGACCCCCACTCAAGAACATCGGCTCCATGAGGGTGTGGGCTTCCTCTGTTCATGGGCCGTCCCCCAGCGCCCAGGACAATGCCCGACACACAATAAGAGCTCCGCAGATAACCACTGAAAGCCTGATACTGGCAGAATACAGGCCATGCTGGCAGGGGACACTGGTCTGGCCACAGACTGGCTTTGGTTTTGACTCTCGTGACACGGCATGATGGGTGGGTGGGGGTGTCTCTCTCCAAGGGACCCACTTGATAGTAGGAAGCAGATGGGGGAAGAAGGGCAGCTGGGCAGCTGGGAGGTAGGGTACCAAACCCTAGAGCTGGTGGGCAGCATCCCTGAACAGTGGTGACTCTGAGCAGTGACCTCTTGCCAGTGGTTGATTCCTGGTCAGGGTCCACTTCGGTGGGGACTGCTCAGATAGCCTGTATCTGGTGTGTGTGTGTGTGTGTGTGTGTGTGTGCGTGTGTGAAGATGCAGCAGCAGTCTTGGGGATGAGGTGGTAGGAAGAGCTGTCTGCTGGGCCTGCTTCCTAGCTGTGGGATCGTGGGCAAACTCTTCAACCTCTCTGAGCTTCACTGCTGAGATGAGCTCTAAAATCCCATGACTCTTTTCTTTTTAAACTCTCTTGGGAGTTACTGCTGCATTTTTCTCGGGGTATCCCCAAGAAAATATAACCAAGGTTTTATTTCCTAATCTGGGTGGTGATTTTACAGGTGTCTTCAATTTATAAAAAACCATTAAACTGAATACTTACAATCTGTACTTTTTTGTATGTCTGTTAAACTTTAATTTTAAAAAGTTTATTTTTAAAAAAAGTATACGAGGGTCGTTCCATTTCATTTTGATAATCTGAATCCAGAGACATAATGATGGACTCAGCTGTTTAAAAGCAAGTACGAAAATAAATAAATAAATAAATAAATAAAAGCAAATAGGACCTCCCTGCTCATAAAATTGTTTCAGGCCAGAATACAGATATTTCTAGAAAAGGGAGGAGATATAATTTGGTGGGAGGGAATGGAGAAAGAAAACAATCTGATGAAAAGAGACATTTAGAGAAGTGACATGGAAAGAGGTCCCTAACCAGCTTGGTGACCTTGGACAGGTCACTTCACCTCTTGAACTCTTGAAAATTCGGTTTTCTCATCTGTACAATGGGCTTAAAAAGTTTTACTGTCCATCTCTTCCCCTTCGACCCACGGAGTTTGGACATACTGAGTTTAGGAATCGGCTTTTATCTCCTGCCCCTCTGGTCCCTGCAGGTTTCAGAATAGGTCCTTTGCGGTAAAACCCCCCAACAGCAGAGAGGCGTAGTCTTACACAATTCCTAAATAATATGCCAAAGCTGCCACACAACTTGGAATGAGCTTTCCTAAAGTCAAGCTGTAACCAGCTGCCCAAGAGAGAACAGCGAAGCACGTGCCCAGGGCCTCCCATGTCTATTCGGGGACACGGTAACCCACCACTTCATACCTGGGCCAGGGTGCCCACAAACATGATCCCTGAGGAACTCTTCGGGGGAGCAATTTTCAGTAGCCCCCTCTTTAAAACCCGATAGCTCTCTCCCTGCTGTTCACACTTGCGGCCTGGAACCGGCCTGTCTTGACTGTTGAGATCATACTCAGGAAAGGAGATTCACACCTCACTAGGTCTGCAGAGCCATACCTTGAACTGTCCTCTGGTGACCTGCGGCCACCAGAACACCGTGTAGGCTACACCCTAAGGGAAGAAAACTGGGGTGTCTATGTGGCCTTCAAGGAGGACTCTGGGAAGAGAGAAAACAAAGGGATCCAACGGCAATCACATGCCCCAGACAGCTCTGCCATGCCCTGCATCCACAGAGGTAATGACCTTCATGCCAAATGCTGCAGGAGAGGCATGCCTGCCTCCTCCTGCAGAGACTCCAGGCGTGGGGCGACGAGACAAGAGCTGCTGATAATTAAGGGAGCAGAAAGCACCTTCCCCCGTAGCCTTGGGATGCCTCTGTCAACCACTTCTGCCTTGTGCCCAAATTAGCTTAATCTGATCTGCTGCCCCAAGCAAGCTGGGCGCTGGACTGCCAAAGGAAGCGCGCTTTCATTTACAGGCCGGATGACGAGGGGGCCTGGAGCCTCCCGACTCTCCTGGCTTCCCAGGGACGCAGAGCGGGAGTGATGGAATGGAACCCCGCAGCACCCCATGGGAAAAGCCATGAAAAACCCAGTTACACAGGATCAACCTCTGGGGCCTTCCTGCATGGGAAAAACATTGCCATAGTAACACACACCAACCCATTTGAACCAGCCAACCCCTAAAAAGCCGGCCAGACCCAGGAGCTACTAACTTTCTTGGACATCACCAACTCCCTTAAAACCAGCCCAGTTGGGACCTAAACTAAAGAAATTACCAAATGGCTACTTAAAGCCTGCTGCTATTTCAAAATGCAAATTCTCAGGTCCCAGCCCAGACCTCCTGAACCAGACACTCTGGGGACAGGCCTCCCAGGGGATTCTGAGACATGGCAGAGTTTGAGAACTGCTGATTAGACTGTCTCCATGATTGAGACAGGGAGGTAACTAGTAGTAGGGAAACTGGCATTGCTTCATTAAATATAAACATGCTCTGTGCTTCCAGGACTAATATATTAATATTTTCATCTCCCATGGAAGCCAATTTTCCTATTTGTGGGAACAAAAGCAACTTACTGGCCAATGTTAGTAAAAATTCAAGACACCTGCCCAGAGACTTAGTGTGGATTATGGCTAGAAAGGGCAGGAGCACCCAGCATCCTGGCATCCAATTTTTACATCCTCCCTGGCAAAGTTAGTGAACAACCCTTGGTAGGTCATTTCTGGCTTCCTCAGTTTCCTCAGCACAAGGAGTACTGCTATGCCTAGGGCTGCAGAGCTGCTGGGGAGTGAGAGGGGTGGGCTCATCTCACCAGGCCATGAAGCAGGCTCTGCCAGGGAGCCGTGGGCAGCCATCCCTCAGGTGAGGCCCTGAATCTGACGGAACCTTGTTCATCTCCCCATACTAGCCAATTAAATGGGTCCCTGCCCTTGATGGCAGGTGAGGCCCAATTGCTCATGGATTTCAGCTCTGTCAGCAACACTGGAACCTCCAAGTCACTTGCTGGTAGTAAGTTACCTACTTATCAAGGTGGGCTCACCGTTTCAGGCCACCAGGGTGCTGTTTAGTGCACCACTGACGCTATATTAGAGGTGGGTGCCTTCCAGCAACGATGACAGCACGGCTGAGAGGATGCGGCTAAAAAGTGGGGGCATTTTCTCAACTGGGTTACTCCTATGGTGGGAGAAGACACCACAGAGACAGTCCTTAGGATGTGGCTTCCTCGTGCATTTCAGATCCAGCTCTCGACAAGGTGTAGAAATCAAAGAGCTTGCATTCAGAGGGGAAAGTCAGTCAGCAGTGCCCACACTAGAGGAAACAAACCTTTGACCACCACTTGTGTGGGAGCCCAGGGCTTCAGGGGGCTGACTGCACAGGCAAATGTGAGGCCGCCGCTCCATCCCATCCTGGTCGGGCGGCAGAGTGGCTGAGGTGACAGGCAAAAGCTACCGTGCACTAGATCAGTGTGTTCCACCTAGCTACTGGGACCGAAGCTGTTCCTCCTGTCCCCAAAACCACACAGAGGGAGTGGACGTAGCGCAAGTGGTT